>PVJH01031587.1:0-23601 GCA_004026705.1 Nesogale talazaci
ACTGGCACGTGAGATCTTTAAACGATAACCAGTTCGTCGTGATTTCTCCACCAGCTGAGCGCGTCCTTTCTCTAATCAAATTTCTCAGAACTCAAGGGTCTGACTCGGGAGGAGAAGCTCGGGTGAAGCATCTACATGAAACCCTGGAGGGAATGGCGTTCCTAAGCCGGCCCAGGCGAACGCCTGTGCGTTTCGATCTGCTTGCTCCTCCCCAACTGAGTCAGGCAGCAAATAGCAGGCTTCCAAACAAGTGGCTGAAGAAACGGGCCTTCAATGATACACGTGGCCTGTGAGTAGCATCCAGATAATTCCGCCAGCCTTGTCTGAAGGAAGTTCTAAAATAGCGGTCTCAACCTGTGGGTCACAACCCCTTGAGGGATCAAATGATGCTTTCACAGGGGTCACCTAAGACCATCAGAAAACACATCTGTCTACTGGTCTTAGGAACCAAGACACCGTTCCTCTGTCTGTTTCCAGGCAGGTCTGCTCACAGGCAGATATGTCTACATATGAGTACCCAGTGTGATGACATCACTGCACCAACCCCATCACATGCACCCCATACAAATACAGGTTTATGTGATGGGGTTGGCACCATAATGGACTTATGTGGACCAGCCACACATATGTACAGAGCAGCTGCTGTGTAGAAAGCAGCTACTGTGCAAAAAGCAGCTACTGTGTAGAGAGAAGCTACTGGATTAAAAACATTAGTACTGCAGGCAAAATGACATTTCATGAATTAGAATTACTGGGCAGATGCTTTAATTAATGCTTTAATCACTATCATTTCATTATGTTCAATTTGTAACAATGAGAACACATCTTGCACATCACATATTTACATGAGGAGTCGTAACAGTAGCACAATGACAGGTAAGAAGTAGCAACAAGCATTATTTTATGGTTGGGGCTCACCACAACATGAGGAGCTGTATTAAAGGGTTGTGGCATGAGGAAGATTGAGAACCACTGCTCTAGAAACTTCCAATCCCCACTGGGCTTTGCCAAGTCACACGTGCAAAAGCCACCTTTGCCTCTAGCATTCTCTACGACCATTTCACAATACTTTCTGCTGTGGCCATCTGCTGCCCGCAACCTTCAACCTCAGAAAGGAGCAGGCCCCAAACACCTGATGCCGTTGAATCTATTCTGGTCCAAAGAGAGCTCATGGGATGGAAGTCCAAAGTAGTTATCTTTCTCCCATGAATCGGGTGGTGGGTTCAGTCCGTCACACAAATGGTTAACAGTGCCCCACCATGGCTCCTTGAATGGAGCCAAAAACAAACATGAAAACTCACTCCGATTAAGTTGTTCCGACTCCCGGCAACAGATCAGGGCAGGATGGCCCCTGTGGATTTCTAAAACTGTCTCTCTTTACAGGACTAGTAAGTCTTGTCTTTCTGCCATGGAGTGGCTGGTGGCTTTGAACTGTGGATCTTGCACTAAACCACAACGCTACCCAGGCTCCTTGAAAGGAGCCCAGTGATATTCCATTAGTAAGATGACTCTCACACTGCGGCCTGGTGTCCGTGTTGGCGGACCTGTGGGTGCCTGTGAACTAGACTAGACTATGATAGTTCAACAGCCTTGCTCAGCAAACCTTTTCCTCCAATACCACCCCTTCTCCCACACGCCAAACCAGAAGAGGACCCCCAACCCCAAACATGCACGCCCATCTCTTCACCATCCAACTCCCATATCCGATGACATCGTCCTGAGGTTCCTGAGCGCACTGGTCATAAAATCGATTTTCAGTGATACCTGTTGGCAGCCCATGAGGTTGATCCCCAGCACCCACTTGGGGAGAGATGGGCTCCCCATTTCTGTGTCTGAGTTGGCAAGTTCTTGTCACCCTGCAGAACCAGCTAAAGGAATGCCTCTCTGCCCAAGTCTCCAGTTGACTCCAGCCCCAGAGTCTTGCAGATGTCTCTTTCGAGGTCTGTCTGTGTCCTGGGTATACCAGGGACTGCCAGAAGAACAGGTTGGTCTGTCAGAGGTGTGTAGTGAGGCTGCCCCACTCTGGCTCACTTGCTTTTGACACATCATCGGGAACCCCTGGTCCATGCCCGCTCCCTTCAGCTAATGCAAATGACCCCAAGTCCCAGCCGAGCCCCAGTCACGTCAGGTCCCAGCAGCCCTACAGGCAGGGAGGAAACATAGGGCTTAGGCAGTGAGTCTGCCACCCTCACCAGGATGCCCACCATGTCCCATGGGCCCAGCTCGGCCCCATTCACACTCCAGGAACACCCAGGGATCCATGCCCCACCTGGGGCTCTCCTAGACCTTTCCATGGACAACCACCTTCCTTCCCTCACTCTCCTAAACACAGGCTGGGGCTTTTCTTTAAAATCTCAAAATCAAATGCTCTGTCATTTGGGGAGGAGGAGGTGTGCTTCAAGGGGCCCTGGTGGTGCAGCAGGTAAACGCCCAGTTGCTGAAGGAAAGGTCTACAGTCGAGCCCCACCAGTAGCTCTGTGTGAGATCAGTGAAGAAGTCTGCTTCTGTGATGCCTACAGCCTTGCAACCCCCATGGTCCAGTCCTGCTCTGTCCTGTGGAGTCTGAGTCTGCCTGGAGGCCACAGGCATGAGTTGGGGTTTGAGAATCTTTATTATGGAAGGCGCTCTGGTGGTTCTGAGATTGGCCAACTCACCGAAAGGTGGACGCTTGGACTTCGGCTGCTAAGGGGGTGGGGTGGGGGCATCTGTCTTAAATGCTCCATGGGCAGTTCTACACTGTCTGATGGGATGTCCTTGGGTCAATTTGGACTCCATAGTGATGAGGCTTCACTTGGGCTTGCTGCGTGCGTGTGGAGCGCCTTGTGCGCAACACTGTTCCTGGTTCCTTCCATCACTATTGAAACTCCGACTCCATAGCTGCCACTGCATCAGTCCACCTCAGAGACCAGTCTGCACCTGAGGAGCACCACCGGCTCCAGGCACCCCAGTGCCATTGGGTGAAACCAGCGCCCAGCGCAGTCGCCCTGAGGGATGGGCAGAACTGCACTGAGTGTTTTCAAGACGGTAACTCTTCACGGGAACAGAGTGGCACCTCACGGGGAGCAGTCCAGTGTAACCACTCAGCCACCAGGCTTCTGAGGGCTCGGTTGTATTTTCAAAACTAGACACACACCCCTGGGGGGCTTTCTCCCAAGGTATCTCTGGGGAGACTCGAGCCCCTGGCCTCTCTCTCAGTCAGCGGTCAAGCACTTCCACCAGCTGCTCTGAGGGAGAAGGACGGACCGTCGCGTCTGCTCCCAGAAAGATGCCAGGCCCGGAACCCCTGTGAGAACAATTCCACGCTGCCTGACAGGGCAGCAGAGCTGGAAACGACTTTTGTTTGGAATCTCCAAGTGGAGTGTCGTGCATTCTTCCCTTCTGACTCACTCACTGCCTCGAGTCAAGGTCGACTCTCGTTGACCTAGAGCATGGTTTGAAGGCTGGAACTCTACGGGGACAGACAGCCCCATCTTGCTCCAGTGGAGCAGCTGGTGGTTTCGAACTGGTAAACCAACATCAACGCATAGTATTACCCACGATGCCGTCAGGGTTCTTCACAAATTACCAGCTCGCCTCTTTTACAGCTGGGCGGTCCAGCAGCCTGCATAAGGTCACCTAGATGGAACCAGAATCCTCGCTGGCACCCACACTTGAAAAGATGCCCGGGAAGCCTCAGAGACGAGACGGGTGCCCGATGTGGCTCTGGTTTCCAGGAAACTCCCATGTCTTGGGGAAAGAAAATAGACCTACTTCCTGGGTGGCACCAAGCCACCCAGTTGTGTGCACAGAATCTGATTGTCCAGGCCCGTCCTTTCAAACAAGAAAGGAAGTACTCAGAATGGGCAGCCTAGGGCTCTTAGACTGGGCGGGGTCCTGCTGGGCTGGTGCCTGGCCTCCCCCCACCCCACACCCCCAAGCAGAAGGACCATGAGGGGAGCTCATTAAGTTTCCCTTCTCATCTACCCACTTCTCTTTACTAACTGCTTTTCATTTTGTGTCGCTGTATTTTGTTGTATTACTATCATTTTGTTTTATTTCTCACTCTGCCTCATCCTGCCAAAGAGGGGAGAAGCGCCTTTTTTTTTTTTAATTTAGCAGCTGTCTAAAACTTTCAAAGCTGCTTCTTCTTGTGAAGGTTGCAAACTGCCCCCCAACAGCCCTGCATCTGAAACCAGAGTGGGCCGTGGTCCAGACCCCCCACCCTCACCCCAGCTATTGCACAACCTGTGAAATCTGTTTCCATGAAACCTCTTGAAAAGCCTTTTCATTTGCCACGTCTGGGATTCTTTTTTTTTTAAGAAAAAATTGCACACACACGGAAATGATTTTACACCAAGCCTCGGCGTCATCTGGTCTTCTCAAGGTAGGCGGCTCCTTCCCTGGAGTCCCGGGTCTTGTCTTAGCAATTCCTTGCCGGTTTTCCAAGGGGAGTGGGGAGCTTGGGGTCAAAGATCACAGTAAACTCTCTCCCCCTCCTCCCCACCTCACTACAGAATGACCTACCTCCCTACCCATAAGCTGCTTCTAAAAAGACACACACCCTCAGACGACTGACCTGGGGCCCCTCTGAGTGGGATTTGACTTGGGGCCAGTGGGTTGGGGGTGGGTTGGGATGAAGGCCCCTGGGTGGCACAGATGATGTGGGCTAAGCCCCCGACCCAGCAGTTGGCAGTCGGAGCCCACCCAGTGTCCCATGGAAGGAAGGTCCGGCTCTCTGTGGCTGTAAAGTTAAGCACCGGGGGCACCCTGTGGAGTTGTCACAGCCACATGGCACTGGGCACCATGACTGGGCAGCAGGGGCTACGGTGACAGGAATGGAAAATGTCCTTAACTCTTTTTAAGACCAAACTGGTTGAGATTCTGGACTGTGTTGCCACTCAGACCAGCTCTTTCCCATTCTGGGGGACATGCTGAATGAAACAAAAATGCTGTTTCAGGTCTTTGGGATTTTGATACAAGTGGGGCATAAATGTTCCCTGCCTCCACCACCCCCCCCCCCCCCGCAGGGTTGCTGGTGCTGGGATTAGTCGGAACTTCAGAATCATGTCAGTAGACAGGATCCCGTCAAAGGGCAGCCTGCACAAAAAATGGGACAGCAGCGTCCCACCGAACCCCAGAGGTAGAAAGCTTATGTGGGTATCATATGTCACATCGGTCATGAAAGGTTTAGAATAATTCTGACCTCTGAGAGGATAGCTCTTTGCCAGCAAATTCCAGATCTGCTGCAGACTGGAAAATGCTACCGCACGGAGTAGACGTCAGAGACCTTTTACAACCCCTAAAAGCACAGCGGCTAGCCCGTCTGGGTCTCCATTCACACTGCCAGGTAGAAACACCAGCTCCATTTTCACACGGAGGAAGAGCGTGCATCACACCTCACAAGAAGCAGCAACTTCCAAGGAAACCACACCAACACGCCGCCATCCCCGTCCTGCGACCCACCCGGGCACTGGGTCAGAATTCCCACTCCTCTCGTGTTGGTCCCTGGAGGCAGGGTAGCCAGCCTCTCCGAAGCCCTGGCGTTCCAGCCAAGTGTTGGCCATGCTCTTGTGTGGTCAAGGAAAACCGAGCGTGTGTGCCTGTTCCTGGTCCCACCCGCCTTCCCGCACGTGGTTGTCCTCACTATTTTTGCTGGTTCTTGGAGTTGACCCCACACAAATAGAGACCTCATGGGTCACGGAGTTGAAAGCCCCCATCTGGTGTTCTGGGCTGTGTAGGCAAACGTTTCTCTCTGGGGTGGTTTGAAGCCCCAAACTTCGGCTTAGCCACTGGACTGCCCAGTTCTACTAATCAGGGATCCCCCTGCCATCGAACTGACTGCAATACACAGTGAGCCAGTAGAGGGTTTCCGAGGCTGTAAGTCTTTACATAGCCAACAGCCTCGCCTTTCTTTATCAGAGCAGCTGGTGGATTTGAACCGGCAACCTTAAGGGCAGCAGCCCACCATCTGGCCCACAGCACCAGCCCTCAGTGTGATCGCATCTATGCCAGCCCTTGGCAACCCTGTAGGAGAGGTAGGCCTGACCCTGTGGGCTTCAAGTTGGTGACTCTTTACAGGAGTGGAGAGTCTCATCTTTTTCCCCCAAGAGTCGGTGGTTTCAAAATGCTGACCTTCTGGTAGCAGCCCTCCCCGTACCCACTAGGCCACCAGGATCTCTAGTCTCATCGGTCAAGGAGAAAGCAAAGCCTTTGAGTCGAAGCCAACAGAGAGCCCCGATAGGCCAGGTGGGCGCCATGAGACTAGCTTCTATCCGGGACCCGAGGTCTGATTGAGCTGGTTTCCCACCTCCCTCCAGACACAGAATCCCCCTCAGAGCCCTCTAGGGACGTAGCACAGATCTGCAGGCTTGGCTGAGTTGGCACTGGCTTTGGTCGCCTGCACCAGGCTGCTGAATCAACTGATGAAGATTCCAGAAGCAAAAATCCAGCTTCCTGGAATGGCTTCCCTGGAGGCCTGACTCACATCCAGCTGCCGTTCGATTTTCCAATGCGAAATGGACCTGATCCCTGCGCGCTCCCTCTCAGGGGCTGATCCCACGGCCGTGGGTCACCAAATTGAAATGCAGAGTACGGACGGGGGTGGCCGGGGGCCTCCTGGGCCCCAGCCAGGCTACGAACCGCAAAGTCAGCAGTTTGAAACCACTAGACACTCTGCAGGAAGAGAACTAAAGATGGGAAGCCCATGGGAGGGTCCTGCCCTGTCCTGCGCGGTGACTTTGAGTCAGAGTCTGTCCGGTGGCGGGGTGTTGGGGTTTTTTATTCCCCACGGCCTCTGACCACACCCAGCTCCCAAGTGGCCGGCTGTGTGTCCTGAGACTTGCCATGGAGCGGGGGTCAGAGGATGCTCAGTGAAAGTGGACCCTGACCACACAGACAAGAAACTTGCCCGGGGCCGGGGGCGGGGAGGGGGGGGGGGAGGTTGGCAGAAAACTTGGTGTTTGTTTTCATTTCCTTCTCCCTTTTTTTCTTTCCAGATTTAAAAAAGGAAAAGGTGATTATTCTC
The DNA here is from genome assembly GCA_004026705.1 of Nesogale talazaci. Taxonomy (NCBI): domain Eukaryota; kingdom Metazoa; phylum Chordata; class Mammalia; order Afrosoricida; family Tenrecidae; genus Nesogale; species Nesogale talazaci. The sequence goes on from PVJH01031587.1 coordinate 7,004, forward strand.
CAGCTAAAGAAAGGTAAAATGTGCCACGCCAACAAAGCCTGGGCCCCCACCACTCCACCCACACCAAAGGCAGGGGTCCCAGGAGTCTGCTTCTGGAGCACATTAGGTGTGAGGCCTTCAGGGGCGCTCGAGGAAGTTCTGCAGCCTGGGGTTTGAGGTTGCAGCAAGAGCCAGCACCCTTAACCCAACCAGGAGAAAGAATTCAGTAATTCAGCCTTTCAAATGCAGGGCACGAGAAGGAGGGAGGGAGAGGGGGAGGAAAGACAGACAGACCCATGCTATCAAGCTGATTCTAACTCGTGGCGACCCTGTGTTACAGAGTAGGGGTTCTTCTCTAGGGTCCCCTTGACTGAACTCATCATGCCGGGACCAGAATGCCAAGCCTTATCTCCGTGCTACCGTGGAGCTCCAGCTGCTGGTGCCGCCCAGTCACCCAACAGACTGACCAGAAGGGCGGGGCCTGTGCCCCTGTGGGTCATCAGGCAGCCCAGGGGGGCTTGCTCAGTAAGCTTCGCTGTGTCTGGGAGGGTGGGGGCACCTGCAGAGCCCTCTGCTCCGTCCTCCAGGCTCCTCAGAGACCCCAGCTGAGACCCGAGGGTCAGGGTGGTGCCTGTTCTTACTAACCAACCAGGAGCCGGTGGCGTCCACAAGGACAGTGTGTGGTGTTTAAGAAACACTCTTCAAGTAAGGGGAGGAGCAGCGGGGAGGTGGAAGTGACTAGGCTAGTGGCTCCTAAGGCCCTTCCAGTGGTGAGAGGGAGGAGCCCCAGTGGTACTGCGCTACTAACTGCCAGGTCAGCAGTTCAAAACCACCAGTCGCTTCAAGGGAGGCTTTCTACTCCTAAAAAGAAATACCCTCAGAAACCCTGACGTGGAATGGATGTAGTGACAGGGAGGGTTGGAGGGAGGGGCAGATTGTCATTAACTGTGTGTGTGTGGGGTGGGGGGGGGGGGCCCTGGCCTCCTCACTGGACTGCAGGGTCTGCCTTAAATACGGTAAGTGTCCCTCCCAAAGTTCTGACTGCACCTACCACCCGGCTCGTGCAGCTGTCCTCCCACAGAGAGGCTCTTTGCAGGGCACAACCGCACCCCATGTGTGCACGTCTCCCACCAAGGAAGGAAAGCGAGACTGCAAATCTATCCCCCCTCTCCGATATTTCACACAGGATCCCTGCCGGGGCCCCAGCTGCTGGGGCGGGGAAGTGGGGGATGCTGGGGGAGTGAGGCAGCCGTCCCCTCACATGAGCCCCCTGAGACGGAGCCACTCTGCAGCACCCACCTAGGACGACGGTAATGAACACCCAGGGAAAAGAGAGAAGAGGGAGGGTGGGAGCGAGGGGAGACGGGAGAGGGAGAAAGACAGCAAGCGAAACACAGCGACCCACAGACTCGACTGGCACAGCCTCTAGGTGGGGGCTAAAGACCTCCAGGAGTGTCTTGAGCTGTGCATCAACTGATCCAGCAAACCCTGAAACTTTCTAGGGGAGACAGAGCAGGCCCGGCTCTAGGAGAGAGCTCCCTGTGCTCGCTAGAGCACTGCCCTCTAGGGACACAGAGCCGCACTGCACCCCCAGAGCCCACCACCATGCCCCATAAAGGAGCTAGCATGTTTACTGGGCCCTGTAGACAGACAGACACTGGAGCCAGAACCATGACTGGGGCTCACCCTCCTCGGGGGTGGGGGGTAGGGGGGCAGCGGGCAGCAGAGTTCCCCTAGGTAAGGCCAGGGCCTCCTCCCCCATGCGTGAACTCTCAGACATTACTGAGAGATAGAAGTGGGGGGAAGAGCCTTTGCCCGGGTGGTTTGGGATGTCTGATCAGGGGGAACCTTGAAGCACAGCCCTGCTCCTGGGTGTGAACCATTCCTGACTCTCCTGACGGGATTGTTTTTAATTCCTCAGTGCCAGGAAGCTCCTCGGACCCTCTGCTCTGTGTGCAGCAGCAGAGTGGTTTTCCCTGCCTGCCTGCCACGGTTAAGCATCACCAAACCCCCCCCCACCACCCGTGCAAAAGCCACTTGTGTGAGACCCAGAACTCTCCACCCCAGGACAGCACCCTTCCTCCCCAGAGAGCCCAGGCCCTCCTCCTCCCTCCAAAAACAGCCACTGTCCCCGGAAACCCTGACTGGCCCCACATGGGAAGAGGCTGCCCCCCACTGGCACCGGGGGGACCTTCACACTGGTGGCACTCACGGCCCCAAAGCCTGTCCTCCGGCCAGCTGTGCCCACTCAGAGCACCGAGACACAGGAAGCCTGGCCCTCTGCCAAGTTCCAAAGAGGAGGGAGGCCTCTTCCGAGATGAGTGTCTGCAGCCCCCTAATCCACCCCACAACACTCGAGTCAGAAACCAATTGGCTGAAGGAGATTCCTCCTCCCCAACATCAAAGGGGAAACCTAAAGGCTGTCCAGGGAACCCCCAACTCTCTGCAATTCCACAAGGGTCAGAGTGAGCCAGGACTCCGTGGGGGTTCAGGATGGCTGATTTGGGGTTGGGGAGACTGCCAGGTCTGAGAGAAAGACAAGGCTCACCCAGAAAGATGCTTATCATGTGCGAAAGGCACCAGTCCATCCCCAAGTGTGGGGACTTCCCGGCCTATCCCATCTCCAGGAGCACCAGGAACCTGATACTGTGGCTCTCCCACCACGCCTGCCACGCCCAGGGTTTTCATTCTAGAAGTTTCTGCGAACACTTCTCAAGAAGGTGCCACGGCCACACCCTCCCTTTCCCTGGCTAGGGAATTCTTTCTCCAAGTCCTCTTCCTCTTCCAGCCTCCTAGCGGTCCCCCACGTCCGGTGCCCAACTGGGAGTAGGGAGAGGACAAAGAGGCTTTGGTCGTGGAAGCCTTTGTCTAGACAAAAGAGATCCCCGAGCCACATGGCCCTCTCTGCGCCCCGACTCTCCTTGCCCGACCCCACCCATGCCTTCAGCTGCCGCAAGCCCACAGCAGAGCAGTGCAAAACCCAGGCCCCACTCTGGGACCCCCAGACCCCTGAGGTGACCACTCCTATCCCGTCACACAGCCGTGCTCTCTGGATACGTCTTGCCCGAGAGCCCAGTCCTTCTTTGTCTGTAAGTTAGTAAATCCAGAGACAGCACAAACCAGGTCTCGCTTGACTTTCAATAGATTGTGGGGGTGGGGGGCAGAGGGAGCCCTGCCTGGTGATGGAGTGGCTATGAGTTGGGCTAATAACCTTGAGGTCTTCAGTTCAAATCCACTAGTCACCCTGAGGGAGACAGTTGAGGCTTTCGAGTCCCTTAAAGAATCTCACCAGCCCTGAGACAGCTCTACCCTGCTTTATAGGGTCGATGTGATTCAAGATTGACTCAGTGACAGTGACTGTGGCTTCTGGTTTGGGGAGTTTTATTTGGGGGGGGGGGAGATATTATTGCCAGAGGCAAGTCAGATCCCAGATTCCCAGTGTAGAAGTAAAGAAGCCCGTGACCGCTTCCCCAGCTAGCTGGGCCCCGCCCCCCAGGCCAGCCTAAGGGTCTTTCTTCACTGCCCCCTTGGCCACCTCCCAGCTCTGAGCCTCGGACAAGCAGCCCAGCACCTGGGACCCTCTGGCTCTTCATCTCCACCCTCAGGACGCAAGGCGCCCGGGGACGCCAGCAGAGGACCTCTTGGTTGCCTGTGGCGCAGCCAAGAACACAGAAGTTCCAACCGCCTCATCAACAGCCCATCTGTTTTCCATCTCACGTCGGCTGGGAGCCAAGGTATCATTTCTGTTGGGTTGGGGGCCCCCAGGAAGCTGGGAGAACCTAGTTGAAAGCTGTCTTCCCATGGGATCCCTGAGCCCACCTGCTGTTGGAGGGGCCTGCGTCCCCCTCAGAGGCTGTGTACAGATGGGGGTGGGCTGATGGGGTCCCAGACTGAGGACACTCCCCAGCACAGAGAGCTTATCCTGGGGACCCCGGCTGAGCTGTGGGTCCCTGCTTCTGACCCAGCGCAGCCTGGAGATTCTAAGGTCTAGAACAATAGACCCCTGCCCAAGCTCCCCAGGAAGTCTGGCAAGCCACACTACCCCATGCTCAGCCTACCCTCCCAGATGTGGAGCAGCCCCAGGAGCCCCCGTCTTGGCAGCTCACTGACATCTGGCAGGAGAGACCAGCTCCATGGCCCTGAGGCCCGGCCTGGTCCCCTGGGCAGGCCTCCAAACACCAAACGCCCTCTCCTCTGAGTCTGCAGCTCCGCTCACAAGCCCGAGAGCAGACTCCAGCGGGCTCCTGAACCCGGATGGGGATTGCTGAGCTAGCCCCACTTCTGGCCCTTGGGGACAAAGGTCTGCTCCCCCACCCTGCCAGGTGTAGACTGGAACAGGCATCCCCTCAACCCCCCGACCCACAGAGCCTTGCCCACATTCCCAGAATCCACAGGCAACCCGCTGGCCCCTCAGCAAAGAGGGACCCTTTCCCAAACAACGCGGACCCTGGTGGGTTTTAGAAGAAACAGATGGTTCCAGGTAAACTCTGTGCCCAAAAGGGTGGCCATCCAAGCCGGAAAGACGGAGTCCTGTCCAGGCTTCTGCAGCCACCCCACAAGCCCCGTTAACACGCACTGGGCCATAGAAGCTTCCAGAGACCTGGGATCGCCCCTCGAGAGGTTCCTAGACCCCCCCCCCACCCCACCCCCCAGACATAGTCAACTCAGGATGGAAGGGAGGTCTATGTTCCGCCAGCTTTGGAGGGCAGAGAGGGGACCCAGCTGGGACTCACCCCTGAGCAGACCTGGCTGGCCTTCGTCCTGGACCTTTCTCGATGGAGTTAGGTGGGAACCTGAGGCATGTTCTTCCCTGCAGCGCTCTGAGCCCCTCTTCCTCCTGCAGCTCCTCTATGGGGCCCAAGGACCCGGCCGAGAAGGGGGATGTGCCCTGGCTGGTCCTGCCGGAGAGAGGCTGGAGCACTGGAGAAGTTCGGGGCACTTCCAAGGAAGACTGATCCTGGACTGGACAGGGTCCAGGGGTGCAGTCAGGGATTCCTCCAGCCCCTCCTCCTCCTCCTCCCCTTCCTCCTCCTCCCCCTTCCCCGCTGCACAAGGCTCTCCCCTCCTCACTGTAAATGAGAACCAGACGCCCTCCCCTCTGGGCGGCTCCTGGCCCCACTGCAGGCTGATGTCACTCCCGCCTTCTCTGGACAAGCTGCTCACCGGTTCTTAGCATGAGAGCTCCTAGGAGAGTGAGCCAGAGCAGCCACTGGGCCAGGGCACCTGGGGCTGGGCTCCTGGAGGGGGTGGTGGGCAGAGAAGGGGACGCTTGGATGCTTCTGCCCAAGCAGCCACGTGGTTCTCCAACACCACCCAAAGGGAAACAGGAAATGCCCCTCCGCACCACCACACCCTCCACACCCTCTCGCTGCTTCTTACGGATTTGAATGGAGACTTCTCTTCTCTCCCACCCCGCCCCCGCCCCCCTCAGACACGGAAGACCCACAAGGCAGGCAGCCTTGGCATTCTATTCCCCAACGCCCTGCTGCCAGGGAAAGACGAGAAAGTCCGATTTTCTCCTCCTCCTCCTCCTCCTCCTCCTCCTCCTCTCCCTCCTCCTTCTCCTCCCCCCAGTTCTGCACACAATCACTCAAGGCTGTGAGAGGAGACAACTAGGACACAAGAAGGGGGGCTGGGTTTTAAGAACGTTCTGCAGGAAGAACCTGCGATCCTACAAGGCGCCTTCTCTCTGCTCTCATGGATTCCTCTGTCCCACGTGTCGTCTGGGCCACCCTGGACCTCGGGGGCCATGTGCCTAGAGCCAGAGCCGAGTCCCAAGGGGCAGTCAACAGCCGCGGCCTTCCAGAAGGAGCCCTGGGCAGTACCAAGGGCTAAGCACTGAGCTCTGAGCTCAAAGGTTGGACCCACCCGACCCCAGAGGCGCCTCGGAAGAAAGTCGGGGCAAGCATCCTCCGAAACTTGAACCCGGGATAGTCACATGGCAGGCAGCCCTGCTCAGTAACGCAGGAAAGGGCCTGGGTTGAACTGCACAGTCGTGGGGGAGAGACACTGCCTGTGTGAGGTGGGGGCAGACGACGCCCCCAGGTAGAACTTGGTAGCCTCCCTGACTTACACCCTCCCTCCCCTGGGCTGTCAAGAATTGGGGCTCAGGGTGCCGGGACTCGGACCACCCTGTTCCTGGCCTGTGGTCGCTAGCTTGGCCCTGAGGAGGACACCTTCTCTGGGGTCCACAGCCTGACAGCAGACCGCTGTGACCACAGGCCCGCATCCCGACCAGGCCAAACACGGCGTACCGAAGCCTGTCTCTGATGGGCGGGTGGCTGCAGACACGCTCCCTCTGCAGGACACCTGTCTCGTTGCTGTAGGGGCCACCCAGTGGGCTGCCACCCATCGCAGCCTGATGCACAGCAGGAGGAAAGCCGGCCTGGCTCCCACCTGACCCGACGGTCACACACAAGCCACCACAGTATGGCCACAGTGGACACTTGCCTTGGTGTCCTTAGAGCTAAAACAAAAAAAGTCGCTATCAATAGCAACCTTCTTGGACTGGACAAAGCAGATCTGGCCCCGGGGGCTTCTGAGACTGTGAGTCTTCCCCAGGCCTGGAGAGAGAGCCTTCTCTTTCTCCTACAAGATGCCTGCGGGTTTCCAACTGCTGACCTTGCGGTTGGCAGTGCACCCAGGCCTTCAGGACACCGTAGTCTCCGTGCCGTGCCTTCGAGAAACGTCCAGCCAATACAGGGTCTGTCTGCCCTGAAGGTCTGCCAAGTCAGGCCCAGAGAGGTCAGCTCACAAGGTCCCGGACACTGTCCTTCCAGATGTCAGGCCCTCCGGGACTCGTGGGTGGACTAGGGGAGGGGGGCAGCGATGGGCTCAGGCACAGGAACATTGGTGAGGAGACACTCGGTTCTGCTGTGCAGTCACCGGGAGTCAGACTCACAAGGAGCAGCACAAGGGCTCTCAGATACTTGTGATCAGCAGACACAGCAAGGTCACAGGGACTTGGGATGCAGACCTTAGGGAGCATTGTTAGTGACGCTGGCGAGGAAAAGGCAGGAACGTTGCTGCGTCCCAACAAGGCGCCGCCCGCCTCGTTCTTCGACGGCGGAGCAGGTGGACGGTGCTCTGAGAGTCTTGGGAACCTGGCGCCCAGCTCCCCGAGAGCCGTCGTTCTGCCCGTCAGGCTCCCTGTGTGTCCTTAGACTCAGAGAGACCAGGGAAGGAACATGATGGGGGTCCCTCAAGGGCACCAGCGGTCCGTGGGACTTGGTGTGGACCAGAGAGCACAAGCTTCTTTGTGGCGGAGACCGAGGGACATCAGACACGCTCAGAACAAGAGGGAGGACAGAGACACTTGCTGCTTCAATTGCGATGTTTGATAAGGGTTTTGATGAACTTGTGAAAAAAAAAAAGCAGAAACAACTCATGGTTCCCCGAGTCGATGTCCACTCACAGCGACCAGCACAACAGGGTAGAAGTGCCCCTGGGGGTGTCCCCGACGGTCACTCTTTATGGGAGTAGAAAGCCTCATTTTCTCTCTCGGGGAGGCTGGTGGTTTCGAACCGCTGAGCTCCGGTCGTGTGTGACATGTTGAGCTGCAAAGGCCAGCAGCTTCACAGGAGAAAAATGGGCTTTCCACTCCCTAAAGTGTGACAGTCTCAGAACTGTCCCGGGGGGCCTTTCACCCTGTCCCTTGGGGTCGCTCGACGTGGGTCAGCTCGGTGGCCCTGAGAAGAATGAGTTTGCAACAGCACTTGCTGGCGGTATTTGCATTTTATTTCTTGCTGACTTGGAATCAGAGCCTTCCCCCCGCCCTCCGCCCCTGAACTGAAATGAGTCCCCAGCCCCAGCCCAAGCAACCTCTTCCCAACATCCCATGGCAGCAGGCAGTAGACGCAGCAGGCAGAACCTGGGTCTCTGTCGGTCCCTCCAGGGTCCGTCTCTCCATGGAATGTGACTTATCTTCCTGGCTCCGTGCAGGCCGAGCTGACTGTGGACCAGGCTGATGCTGCCCTTTACTGGCAAGTCGGGGGATAGGCAGGGCTGTGTTGACAGGATGCGCTCCTTGACCGTGTTTCTCTGACTTCACACTGCTCCCCGTGATGGTAATAGCTTGGTTTCATGCCAACTCGTCTGGGCCAGGTTCCTCTCGCTATATGAGGTGATCATGTGATCCACTGCATGCTGGGATCTTCTGTGAAGACGCCAAGCCATGAAGCCGATTACTGTCTGGCTTGGTGAGGGAGGTTCCGTGCTGCAGGGCGTGTGGTCTGACTCTTGTGGTGCAGACAGATGGGCAGTGTGAGGGAGCTTCTGCTGGATCTGCATCCTGCATCGGGTCCACTGGCCTGTTGTAATGCCTGACGATCGATCCCAGGAGCCGTGAGCACCCTGCCAACCCGGGGTGCACGTGGGATGCCTCAGCTTCATTCAACTTGGCGTCCACCAGCCTGGGCCTTGCTCCTTCACCTCCCTGCTTCCTGGATCATCCATCTTTGTAGCCACAGGAGTCAGGAGAAGTCTCCAGTCGTCATCTGACCCACAGACTCGAACCCAAATGGGTCAACTTCTCCAACGGTGTGAGCCATTCCTCGCTGTGACACATACCCACACCTGACTGGTTTGGGGCTTCTCTGGCAAAACCAACCTAACACCCCTTCCCACTCTCACCCGGGGAGGGCCACGGTCTACCCTTCAGCGAATGACTTTGGGAAAACCCATTGTCCAAAGGGAGTTGAACTCCCGTCACCCTCGCTTCCAAAGAATGTTCTAGTTGTTTCTTTTCAAAGACTGAGCGGTCCAGCTGTTGGCCAGCGTGCTGCCCTGGGGTGGCTTGTGTGTGGCTGCGACGCTGGACACTGTGCCACTGGTGCTGCCCCTGGTGGACCTTGGAGCTCCCAGGCTAAAGACTAGGGGCAAGGCTGGCGATCTCATGCCACGAATCACCTGGGGGGAACAAAGGTTTAACGCATTCGATGGCTAACTGAAAGGTTGGCGGTTCGAATCTACCAGAAAGACCCAACAATCTGTTCCCATAAAGGGGGCAGCTCTGCCCTGGCCCGCAGTGTGGCTGTGAGTCAGATCAGACAGGGCAGGGTCCCCGAGCCCAGTCTGCAACCTCGGTACTCCCAGCTAAGCAGTCAGCCCGTCCTCGGCAACCGCCGTCTCAGGAGCCAGCAAGCACATCAGGTGGAGGGCCGACTCCCCCTGCCCCGACCCCCAGGCACTCGGTACTCACCTGCGGGTGCAGCTCTCTCCTGACTCCGCCCCCCTGCACTTCAAGCCCTTGCTATCCCAGCCCCTGCTGCCTCTAACGCTTAACGCCATCTCGACCCAAGCCGTCGATGAGTGCAAGCTGCCGAGTAAAAGGTACTCCCGGCGGAGCTTTCTCTTGAGTCGTTTCTCTAAACGAGCTCAGCCTGGCTTGTGGCAATCACCTTCCCCACCACGGTCAGCAGGAGGTTCACAAAGGCGCTGCCATCTTGCTACAGAACCTTCCACTGATTGGTCCAGGGAGAGGCACGTGGCACACGTGGTCCCATCAGAGCCCTGCCCTGGTTCTCTTAATTTCCCCAAAGGTCAGCGAGTCTCCAGTCCTGCATAGCATGCTACGAGATACCAAGAGGAGGGGCTGGCCAAGGTGAGGGGGAGGACGCACGTTCATTATCCTGGGGGAGGTCTTCCCTCCCCAACTCCCCTCTGCCTTTGATTGTGCAAGCCTATAGTTTAAAGTGACCAGATTTTAAGCATGATACCATTGACGGGGGGTGGGGGTGGGGTTCTTGATTAAAAATTTGGTCCATATAGAGCGACAAAAAATTTCATAGAATGCAGAAATCATATTGTAATATATTTATTTTAATTTTAAAATGCTGCGGGATGTTGTTAAATTGTTAAAAAAAAAAAAAGCGGGACGCCTGGTCACTTACTATAGTTACTCATTTGGGACACGAATTCAAGGTGCATTCTCAACTTGTTGCGGCTGTCGCCCAGGCCCATAGCGACCCCGTGCATGGCAGAAGGAAATGCTGCCCGGTCCTGCTCCGTGCTCCTGCTCCGTGCCTGTGCCGGAGCCCAAGGTGGCAGCCGCTGTGCCCACGACTTGTCAAGGGCCTTCCTCTCTGTCACCATCATCACCCCCCTGCCTTACCAAGCATGTGATTAACTTACCCACTACTTCAACAGCAACACTGTTCTGAGAGAGTCTTATGTACCCCCCACCTACCCCAAGAGAGAGGCTGACATCTCAAGTCCTGGTGACGTAGTGCTTCTAAGAAGGAAGCTAACCACAAGTGGGCAGTTTGAAACCACCCGCCACTCCTGGGGAGCGAGGTGAGGCTCTGTGCTCCGGTAGAGATTTCCAGCTCCAGAAACCCAGCCGGGCACTTCTCCTATGTCTACAGGGTGAAGTGGGATCAGCTCGAGGGCAGTGTGTTCGGTCTTTCCCCTGGACACCTGGGAATGAGACCTGGCTTAGACATCTGGCCTTGCAGATGTGCTCAGTGAAGCACCCTGGGTGAAGGAGGGAGGGTCCAAAGCCCACCTGAGTGGGGCGTCCTTATGGAAGAGGAGAAAGAGAAGCACACACAGGGAAGGAGGGCCAGTTAAACCAGGAGCGGAATGGAGGTGCACACAGGCACCAACCAAGACACATCTGGAGCGTCCGAATCTCACACTGGCTTGGAGCTCTCTCCAGAACAGGGAGGTAGTAAATTTCTAGTGACTAAAACCCCACCTGTAGTGCTTTACGACAGCAGCCCTTTGGAAGCTAACCAGAGGGCAGAGGTCCCAAGGAAGCCCCAAGTGAGCAGGTCAGGCGTTTCCGTGATTGTCGTGAACACACCACCCCCAGTGAGTAGCAGCTCCGTCTCTCCACCTGGTGTCTGAGGGCAGCCTTCCCACCAAGAGAGGCAGGAGGGCCTTGTCCGTGAGCGGCTTGGAGACTCAGAGTCTGAGACGTGAAAGCGAGGCATTCATTTAAAGCAGGTGTGGGCGAGAACACACCTTTCTGTGTGCAGGGACACGCTTCATGATAGTATCCTTGGTTGCCAAGAACAGTCTAACAGAACAGTCTCATCTTTATCTTGAATCAACCTGACTTGGGCGTTTGCGTCAACCTGGCTGGACCAGGAGTCTCAGTGGTCTGGTAATATGTATATGCATGAGGGGTCCCCCACACACACAATACAAAAACAAAGACGGAATTTTTTTTTCAGCACTCTGTATTGAAATTTTTTACTAAACAACCTTATCATCTTCAAAGTACTCTTCCTAACACTTGATCCATCTGTCAACCCTGCCAGTCTACTCTTGGAAACGCTTTCCAAACTCAGCGCTTTGGATGGCTGCCAGCACCTCCCTCTTTCTTTGTACTTCACCTCTTCTACATTGTCATCACATCGCTATTCTTTCATGTTCCTCTTTATTTGTGGGAACAAAAGGAAGTAGCACAGAGCAGTCAAGTGAGGCAGGTGCACGGGGGCAAGAGAAGCATGTTGTTTGCGGCCGAAAACTGGTGCATTGCCTTGGTGGCAAAACCAGCCCCCCCATCTGCCACAAATCAGGCCTTTTTTAGCGCACACCATTATGCCATCTTTCCAGAACCTCTAAGTAGAAAGTTTGATCAACTGTCTGACCTGGCGGAATGAACTCCAAATGCACTCCAAATCAACATTTTCGTCAGTTTGGGAAGTTGATGGATGTCCGGAATGAGGCTTGTCATCAAGCAACATTTCACCTTTTTTGAAATGAGGAAGCCATCGTACACTTGAGTTTTCCCGTAGTGCTGTCCTCCTCAGCTGTGTTCAATATCACAACAGTTTCTGCAGCACTATTCCCACGCAGGAAACTAAATTTCACAGCCAGCCACACTCTGTTCTCTCTGTTCTCTTAACTCAGCCATCTCACAGAAAGCACGAGATTCAAGTGAAACGGCTTTTACAAAAAAATTGACTCTGACCAAAGAGAACCTTCCCAGGTGACTTCACTGGGTGCACTAACTCGGAATTGCTGGTTGCTCTTCTATCCGCGAAAATGCATACTACAAAAGCCCTGCCCAGCGAAGCTTTTTTCTGAATTTTTATGTGCATATGTGTATGCATATGCATATTGATCTGCATATGTACATATAGTGCCATCTGTGTGTGGCATGTAACTAAACTGCTCCTTAGAAGTGAGGCTGGGGAGACCTTATGTCACACGCTTTGGGCATGTTGTCAGGAGAGACCAGTTCCTGGAACAGGACACTTCACTTGGAGAAAGGGACGGACAGTGGCAGAGAGGATGGCCCTGAAGGGCACTGATGGCCACAGTGCCTGCCCGCTCACTTCTGTGGCATGCAGGGTCACTGTGAGCTGGACCAATTCAGGCGCACCTCACGATGGTGAGATGGAGAGTCAGATGATAGCTTCCTGAGAGAACCCAGCCCAGGACAACCAGGGACTCTGGAAAGCATGTGGAGCATGCCCATCCCGGGGTAATGAGAAGTTGGCGTGGAGCATCAGTCAGGTGTCAGCACTGAGCCGCCTCTAGGAAACTTGGTGTAAAACTGTCCCTGTTAAAAATACAGCATGCTTCCGGGAAGGTTGTGAGCTCTGCCCCATACGCGGCTGATGGATTTTAAGGATGTCAAACTCCAGTGCGAGTCTAGCCAAGGAAGGTTTTGATTGGAAGTCAAGTTGTGTGTATGTGTGTGTGTGTGTGTGTGTGTGTTAGCTAGGAAATGTTTGGTTTTTTAATCATTGGATGAATCCAAAGTTCCACTCATTTTTTTTTCACGTTGAAATATACATTTCCCTTTGTAAGGATGAGTGGGTTGACTCTCGCCATCTTTGCCCCGGGGACACAGTTCTCTTGGGTGTAATGCCGAATACCGGCTCGTGTCAGATGCGCCAGTGCCATCATCGTTGGCTTGGCCCACAGGCGTGCACTGAAGGGTCGTTCGTTGTGAGGGAAAGGAGTCGCGCCCCACGATGAGCCAGACAGGAGCGTTTCCTTGGGGATCTGTCTCATGATTCCTCAGGAAAAGCCTCTGCCAATGGCCAAGCTCCGAGGATGCACTTGGGAGTCCAGAAGGGGCCTCTGGTAAGGAAGGGGCCCAACAGGGGAGCTCTGGGCATGGCCGACCCCTGAAAACCAAAGCCACAGCAGGAAGGGACAGGACCGCAGGGAGGAGATGGTCTCATCAGAGGCGAAGGCATCTCCCAGGACCGGAGAGAGTGGGCTTCCTGCGGAAGGGAGAAACGATGGGCAGATGGAGAGAGGACCTTGCTCAGAAAGGTGTGTGGTCTGTGATGCTGATGAGGAGGAGAAGGTCCCGGAAGCTTCCAGAAAGTTAGAGTGGAAGGAAGGGAGGAAGGGAGAAGAAATATGGGTAAGTGCACAAAGGAGCAAGAATCAGAAAGCCCCTCGGACATTCTCAGCAGCAATCTGGGAGACAGGAAGGCCATGAAGCCGTGCTTTTGAAACTCTGGAACTAAAGCCAGCAACGTCACTTCCAACCCAGAGTTTGCCCCGCAATCACTGATGGGAGTGTAGAGGGAGAACAAAGCCACCGCAAGGCGAGGCCTCAGACACTGCCCTTTTGAGCCCCTGGGTGGTTCAGTAGAAATGCATTATCTCCCAGTTCTGGAGATAAGAGATACAAATCAGCGTGCTGGCCCCAGAGACCCCAGACCCCCTCGAGTCCCCAGGGAAGTCCCTTCCTGGGTTTGCACCTGCGTGCACCTCCATTCCACTCCTGGTTTAACTTGCCCTCCTTCCTGTGTGTGCTTCTCTTTCTCCTCTTCCATAAGGATGCCCCACTCAGGTGGGCTTTGGACCCACCCTCCTCCATCCAGTGTGACTGAGCACTTCTGCAAGACCAGATGTCTAAGCCAGGTCACATTCCCAGGTGTTCCAGGGTAAAGACCAAATGCACTGCCCTCAAGCTGACTCCACCTCATGCCCTGCCCTCCCCCAGACACAGGACAACTGCCCGGCTGGGTTTCTGGAGCTGGAAGTCTCTACAGGAGCAAAGAGCCTCACCTCGCTCCTCAGGAGCGGCAGGTGGTTTCAAACTGCCTTTCTTAAAAGCACTACGTCACCAGGGCTTGAGATGTCAGCCTCTCTCTCGGGGTGGGCGGTGGGTACATAACACTCTCTTGGAACCGTGCTGCTTTTCTAATGAGTGGTTCAAGCCTGACCACCAGCCAAGGGTTTGTGGTGCACCATGGTTCAAGCCCACCCAGGAGCCTCTGGCTAGCCTTGATGGTCAGACCCCAAGAGGTCTGGGTTCACCGGGCGTCCGAGTGGACTGACCCCGTGGCAGTTAGAGGAACCTTTCCCAAGACCCTCCTTGTGAGTCTCCTGAAGGGTGTGCCTCATGACCGTGAGAAAGAAGGGCAGGAGAGACGGGCAGGTGGGCTCCCAGACAGCACAGCAACCGAGGAGGTAGGATGCAAGCAGGAAGCAGCCAGGGACCCCTCGATGGTCAAGTCGAGGGACACAGACAAAGAGCGGGGCCCTGGAGAAGACGGGTCGACACAGCGGCTGCCTCCCAAGGCCTCTACCTGCTCCCGCAGTGAGGACAGCGTGGGAGGGCAGTGTTTCCTCAGGTTGCACCCGGGTCTCTCTGCATTAGAAGAGACTCCTGGGACAGTTTTATTTTCATGCCAGTGCCCGGCACATTTCCCGCAAACTGGTCCTGGGATCCCAGAAGCTGTTCTATGGCTCTGTGTTTGTCTGTTTTCTGGGTAAGTCCTACAAATAGAATTATGCAGGGAAAGGAGGAGAGGGAGAGAACAAAAGGGCGTTTCTAGGCTGATGGCTGCCCGGGATTGATTTGTGCGCCCAGAAAGATATGCTAAGGTCACAACCCCCACATCTGTGAGCATGACCTTGTTAGGCAGCCTGGTCTCTGAGGACACTATCCGCTCCGTTAACAAGAACATACTGGAGCCGGGTGTGTCCTGAGACAATAGGAGTGATTTCTCATAAAGAAGGGAAGAAACGCAGGGAGACATTGAGGAAAGAAGGCTATTTGAAATCAATCTACACACCAGGGAACTCGGGGGCCACCAGAATTAGGGAGAGGAGAGAGGAGGTCTTCCTCTAGAACAAAGGTTTCCAAATTTGGCTGGCCTATTGTCCTCATTTTAGGAGGGAAGGGAGAAATGACTCACCTCCCTCCTCGCAATTAAAAACTTTTGTACTAAAGCCCCTATGTTAGACAGAGTTCTCTAGAGAAAGAAAACCTGGGCACTTATGATTTTATATATTTTTATATAGATAGATACAACATAAGAAATAAACAGCTAATTAGTGTATAGAGCAGTTAAAAAGGGCTCAGTGCAACTCACTTCCATGAGACAGCTAATACACTGGCAGCCCTTCGAATCTTGAAGGCTGCCTAGTGCAAGTAAATGAAGCAGACAGCTGAGTCTTCTATATGGCAATTCAGGCAATCTGGCCACAGACAGCAAACAGCAAGGCAGGTCACCAACAGTCAGCCAGATGACAGGGTCTGACAGTCCCCAGCTCGATGCATACTCCAATAGTGTGGTAAAGCAGAAGGAACCTCAAACTACAGTGACACAGTCCACATGTGGGGTGTCCCTCAGGGGGTGTCGCTCTCAAATTGAGGCACAGAACCAGCTAAGGCAGCCACACACGGGTCTGATCACCAAATACCAAGAGACAAGAAAGGGGAGGATGGCCGAGCCATCTCTCTCTCCACCGTTCAATTAATCCCACGTGTTCATTGACACAATAAACCTACCTATCACAGGTTAAAGCCCCTAATACGGATTAAAGCTTTTGCAGTCACCCACCTCACCCAGTCAACAGGGCCATGGATCATCAATGAGCTACTAACCACAAGGTCAACAGTTTGAATGCACCAGCCACTCCGAGGGAAACAGATGAGGCTGTCCACTCCTGTAAAGGTTACCACCTCAGAAATTTACATGCGCCACTCTCCCCCAGCCTATAGGTAGTGAGTGTGGCTTGCTTTCTTTGCATCACCCCACAGAGATGGAAGCACCCACTTTGGGAAAGACTGCTCTAGAATCTTAAGAGAGAAACAGCACCCCATCAATGCCCTGCATTCTAGCTGGGGAGACAGCACACCCAGTACGGGGTTCTTGGCGACATGATGCCTGGGACAAGAGCTTGTCCCCCACCTAAGCAAGCCCAGATGCACAAAAGAGAGTCGGAATCTCCATCTGAGAGGTCGCCGTGGACTTGAAGACACAGGTGGACTCTTGCTGAGCATGGCGACCACGGAGAGGAACTGGGTGAAGAAGATGAACTGCTCCTGCGGTTGGTGCTGGTGGCGGCTATTGTTAGGATACCAGCTAACCAACTCCGGCTCATGACGAGACCCTGTACAACGGCAGGGGACACTGCCGGGTCCAACGCCTTCCTCGCCACCCCTGGAGTGTCTCGTCCCATTGAGCCAGTGTCCGTCCGACCATTGAAGGCCCTTCCTCTTGTCCACTCTCCTTCCACTTGACCAAGCACAATGTCCTGCCCCAGGGACTTCCCTGTCCTGAGCACACGCCTGAACTAGGAGGTACAACCTCACCGGCCTCATGACTGCAGAGCACTCTGGCCGTACTTTTCCCAGACAGACTCGTCTGTTCTTCTGGAGGCCCCAGGGACGATCACTCTTCCCTGCC
>PVJH01031588.1:0-23574 GCA_004026705.1 Nesogale talazaci
TATCTCCCCACCTGCAGCACGCGTGTCACCCTGTAGGTCTTCACCCTCTAAAAGGAGAAGAAGACAGGGTAGGCGGGAGGGGAGCGTGTATTCCAGAGTCGAAGCTGCTCTGAGGACTACTTGGAGGCCGGTGTAACCATGTGAGATGTCTTTCTCAGCATCAGTTGAGACCGAGTGTGACACTTGTCATTTCAGCCTTTGGCTGCCCTTCTCACCTCTGGGGCGGTGGTGGTCGTTACTGCTTCCTCCTCTGGAATGTTCTTCCCCTTTCCCTGCCTGTGGGAATTTTATTGGCTCTTCTCATCCTAAGCCTTAGCAGCAGTCATTCCCTTATTGCTCATTTAATACTGTGTCCCTCCCCGCTGGGACATTTGGGCCCACGTGGTTGCTTGTGTGTGTGTGTATCCCCCTTAATGGTAGGGGCAGGGGCGAGGTCATACTTAGGTTTGTCTTTCAGATGCCTCTGACAGAGCTTCGTGTACAGACCCACTGTTGTCAACTGGAGTCCTGGTGACCCCACAGGCTGGCAGAGAGCTGCCCCGAGGTGTTTCTGAGTCATTCGAATGGCCCAGAGCCTAACCTGCTCTGAACAGTCTCCTAAGTTTCAGCCTCTGCGGTTTATCTTCAGTGAAAGTAAATCAATGACTTAATGCCCTCCTTATTGCTTCATGTGTCATTTATTCAATACTCAACTTTTACCATTTAATTCTCGGCTTTTGTTAAATTGATTTGTTCAAAGATGTGTTTCTGATGAATTGGGTGGAGGTTTGCAGAGCGGAGGACCTGTTTTTCCACTCAGCGATCCATACACATTCCGTTTCAAGTCTGGCGTGGTAGTGCCCTCACCGTGGTAGTGCCCTCACCCTTCGCGCTCCCCACCTGCCTGCCAGCTCCCATGGCTCCCCTGAACCCTGTCCTTGGGTAAGGGGCACCCTTTGATCTCTGACTGTGGATTCCGCTAAGATTCTGGGGCCACAGTGTGGCTGACACTCCAGGTACGGGGTGAGTTCAGCCCCAGTGTGTGTCATCTTTCCAAACCCAGCCCCATCCCTGCCCTGCTCAAGTCACAAATTGGGAAGAGTCTGAGGACAACTCACTCCTGCTCAATAGGGAGGACTCCTGGGTCCGCGCGGAATGAGATGAGTAACATGCAAGAAAGATACTGGTGATACCATATGCTCCCAGTTCTTGACACAGTATCATTTACATACAGGGAGCAGAGGGCAGAAGATCCATAAATTAAAATAGTGCTTAAAATCCGCACTGCCTCAAAACTGGCCTCTGTTTGGGGTTTAGGGTTTTGAGGGGGGATAGAACAGATCAGCAGATAGAGTAAAACTCAACATTTTGGATTCAAAAGAAATGTCTTTCTTTATATATCAAGTGTTTATGGGCAACAATGGACATTTAAAAATAATACTAAGCCCCATTCAACCGAGTTAAATCTTTAAATTATTTCCCCCATTAACTTTGCTCTGTTCTGTGGTTTTCCAGTGTGTCATCTATTTGAAATTACCTGTAAGTCCAGAGAAATGCACTTTGAAGGTAATCCAGTTGCTAATGTGATGCACTGTGTGGGTGGGTGTGTTCCACCCTCACAATACCATAGCTGCTTCGTGGCTAAAATGCTACAAAAATGCCCAGAATCGCTTCCCAGCCTCAACCACACAACCACTTCATTTATGGGCACAGAGGTTCTGTGTTGAAGCATGTTCGGTATAAAGACCTGTGAGCTTGCACTCTTGGCCCAGAAAAGCCAATGCAGCGTCAACAGTTGAAGTTGCCACATGTGTAGATACCACGGTCCTGTTTTGAAAAGGTAGAAAGGCTTTAATTCCTCTCATTACATCGGCAGGCTATAAAAATTAGTGGTGTAAGTTCTTTCCCTCAGCACGTGCAGAGGCAAAAACAAAGAGCAAATAAAGTCACCTGCAGGGAGGAAGATACTTCCCTGCCTTTCTTGCACAAATTCCAAGAAAGTGACAGGAGGCGAGGGAGATGACCGAGAGCCTGAGAGGTCCCCCTCTATTCTGCTCACGCCATGCGGGGTGACCTCGGCAGCAGGACTGGGTTGGTCCAGTGGTGTGTGTACGAGATCAGCCACCCTCCAGGTTTGGGCTCCAGCACTTGGGATCTCCTTCAGGCTGTTAATGGCAAGGTCAGCAGGTTGAACCCACCAGCTTCTCTGAGGTAGAAAAAAGGAGGATTCTGATCCCATAAAAATGGTGCCAGTCAGAGTGCAGTATAGCACTGATGAAACTGCCAACATTTCTCTTGTTTTTTAGTGCTTCCTCTCCCCCCACGATCAGGATCCCAATTCTACCTTACAAATTCAGCTAGGCCAGAGTATCTACACCAGTACAGTTAAGAGCTAGCAAAACAGGGAATCCAGGACAGATAAATCCCTCAGGACCAATAATGAGAGTAGTGATACCAGGAGGTGGGGAAGGTGGGGGATATAGGGAGAACCAATCATGATGCTCTCTATATAACTCCCTCCCAGGGGGATGGTCAACAGAAAAGTGGGCGAGGGGAGACAGGGGTCAGCATAAGACATGGGAAAAAATGATAAATTGTCAAGGGTTCAGGAGGGAGGGAGGGAGAGAGAATGGGCACTACCCAGTGCTGCTCCAGAGAGCCGCTGCTGGATTTGAACTGCTAAGCCCACGGGCTGCAGTCCCCCACTCAATCACTTACGCCACCGGGGCTCAGCCCGGCTTGTTTTTTTATGGGCGAGATTGTGGCAGGCACAGAAATACTGACCCAACTCTGAGGCTGTGGAAGACACACACACGCACACACACACAAGCTGCCAATTAATCGATTCAGACTTACAGTGACCCTATCCAGCAGCAGTTCTGCAGGAGCAAGGCTGGGTAGCTCCCACGACTACCACATGGCAGTGATGCCCCCCCAAAAAAGAAAAAGAATAGTACAGCCAGGTCAACCGCTTGCATTCAAATCCCACCTTTTTCATGTATGACTGTGTGGCTTTATACAAATTGCTTAATCTCTCTGTGCTTCCGTTTTCTTGTGTATGAGAGCCAAAATGAAAATTAAATTCACTGCCACTGAGTTGATTTTGACTTGCAGCCACCCGATAGGAAGTTTCCAGCGCTTTGGAAATCTTTTGGGGAGCACCAACCCTCAGTGCACCACGCCATGGGCACGCAGCATACTGGCCTTGGACGCTGGTCTTATGGGCCGCCTGGCATTGCCAGGGGCTACCCCAGATGGACCCCACATAAAGGGCCTGTTGCATGAACTGAGCCCTGCCTCGAAGCTGGCCCTGGGACTGAGGATGGGGCTACCCAGATAGAGAGAAGAAACAGAGAGCGGCTGCCCGGGGCTGTGGAAGTGACAGTTATTGAACCTTGGGAGAATCTCTGGCTTGGAGGGTGTCTAGTGGGGAAGGATCCAGAATGACCAAATGTTTAGTGCCCCCTTGCAGTGATATGGCAGGTTGATCTGTTGGGCAGGGATCTTCCTTTGTAAGAATTGATCCAGGAAATCTACCCCGCCCCCACACACAGCAATCTCCATGCTTAGGGTCAACAGAGCCCCATCAATTGGGAGATCCACCTGGGTAGGGTAATGACTCATGGGGTGTGTCTCTAAGTAGAACTGTGTTCCCACAGACCCTTCTTGCAGACAGTCCCTGGAGCACTGTGTCCCAGAAACATCGTTGATGCCTTCCCTGCGATCTCACCTTATACCCCAGGGGGGTGATTGAAATGTGATACTTTTTGTGTTGTCCTGCCTTTTGTTTGTTTGTTTTGTTTGCTTGTTTGCTCATGGGTCTGTTGCTGTTGTTGGGGTAGTTGGTCTTCCGGGGTTTTGTTTTTGTCATAATATGACTGCCCAAGTAAACCTGCAGCATCATGCATACCTCGGGGACAAGCTGATGGATTCTGGGCTCCCCACTGAACTCTAGCCCCGTCCAAGAACAGAGAGTTCTGATCCCAGGGCCCTGTTCCACACGGGCCTTCATGAAGAGATGACAGTGGGTAAGGACGCTACACAGAGTGTGGGGGAGAAAGCAGATGGTGCCTGGCTAGCAATTGGAATAGTGTCTGGGCCCTTAGAGGCTCGCATTCAAACAAGCAGCCATCTAAATGAGGAGTCACTAAGTCCACAGGGAAGACACACCAGCTTGTGTGACACAGAGACAACAAGAACAAAATCCAAATATAATGAAGAGAAAAGTATCAGAGCCTAAATTGTGAACACACAGCTTCTAGAGGGCTGTGGAAGGCCGTGGGAGCCCCCAACCCATCCACAGAGTAGTCAGAGGAAGTCTCGGCGAGGGTCTCAGACAGCGTTACCCTCAGACAGAGATCCTTGTAAACCGGAATAAACTGGGTAGAACTTGACACCTGGTCAGCTGACCTCTGTCTTGACCCAACCTGAATTTCTTCCTGGCGCAAGTATCTCTTGCTGGTTCAGTGACAAGCATTTGTCTCCTAGCTGTATAAATACTGATAGAGGTCTTTTTTTTCTTACTTGTTAGTTGTATTTTTATCCTTATGTATTTTTTCATTACCATTAAAAACATTTTTTAATCATTTTATTGGGGGGCTCATACAACTCATCACAATCCATACATACATCCACTGTAGGCCAAGCACATGTGTACATTTGTTGCCATCATCATTCTCAGGACGTGGGCTTTCTCCTTGAGCCCTTGGTATCAGCCCCTCCACACCCCCTAGCCTCATCTCTGCTCCAGGAGGAGCTGGTGTGCTGGAGCTGCTCATTGGAGGTTTGCAGCCCAGTGCTTCCTAGACAGCCTACAAGATGCCATTTCATCTATAAGAGTAAGATAGTGAAGTGGGATAGTCGGGAAACTGGGAACCTTTTCTTCCCTTGTTTCCTCAACCAGGAAATTACCAAGCACTGGAGATCTCCTGGAACTCCCATAGCATAGTGGTTATCCATTGGGCTGCCACTCACGTAATCAGCAGTTCAAAACCACCGGCCACTCCCTTGAAGAAAGAGGAGGCTTCTACTCCGATAGAGAGTGATCGTCTTGGAAACCCACCCAGGCAGTTCTGCAGTATCCTATCGCATCACCATGCATGTTGACTTAAGGGTGGTGAGGTTTTTTTTATGATAGAACTGTCATGAAGAATTAATAAAACGATGCACACGACATATTCAAAGCATTGCCTGGCACAAGGGTAGCATTTTTAAAAATTTGTTATTTTAAAAACATTTTTTATTTGGAGGTGGGGGGCATCACTGCCCTCTGGTGGTCGTGGGAAATACCCAACCTTGCTCCTGGAGAGCCGCCACTGGATTTGAACCGTCAAGCCCGTGGGCCCCAGTCCCTTACTCAACCACTATGCCACGGGGGCTCAGCCCCCAAAGCATTTTTTAAAATGTTATTTTTCTCTTTGTCCTCCCCCTCCTTCCTTCAGCCGCAGGGCTACCGCTCTAACAGTCAAAGCGCTGAGTGCACTGGAGGAAGACAGCCATCCGAGAACAACTGCCGCTTCTGTTTTAAACTGCTTCTCTCTCTTGACCTGTGACCTTTTCTGAGACACATAAATGCACATAAATGAGCGAGCTGGTTCTGTTTCTCGCCTCTCCCTGTTGCGCCCATCCAGGAGAAGAAAGGTCAGCTTCCACCATCAACCCCAAGTCTTGCTAGTCCCTGGATAACGCAGAGTCTATCAGGAGTGGGGGAGACTTCCTGAGCCTCAAGTCTGATGTTCCTTTGACACACGACAGGAGGGAGGTTTTGCAACTTCGTAGCTGTCCACGAAGCCTTTGGACAAGTCTTGGAAGAGTCCTGGAACTTCTGGGCTGTTGGCTGAGGTCCTGAGCAATGACCATTGGATTTGACCATGAAGCCGAGAATGCCAGATGTGAGATCCCAACAGCTCACTTTCCAGAGCAGGCTAGAGAGAGGATCCAGAGTTCAAACGACACCAAGGACAGAGCCAACATCAGACCCCAGACCTCCCGCATCTCCTTTCCATAACACATGCCATCGCTTAACCGTGACAAGTCTCTCCTTCCCAAACGATTCCATTTAGATTTCAGTATGTTGAAGTTCATGGAAACTCCTGCTGTCAGCAAGGATGGAGTCTGAAAGCAGCTTTAAAAAGCGGAGGCCATTTTCTGGCAGCATCTTGCTTAATTAGAAGCGTGTAAAAGCAAATGTTTTGGAAATGATGACAGCAACACATATATAAATGCACTTGATACGATTGTCATGAGTTGAAAGAGCCTCCCATAAATTATATATATATGTGTATATATATAGTATCTATATAATAAATCTGACTTGAGCGGATTAAAACTTTGTCAGCTGATCCCCCAACTGATGCATCTTAGGCCTGATCTGGTTTTCAACATTTTCTGTATTTGTTTGTTTGTTCATTCATATTGGGGTGTATCTCAGATGTGTTATGTCATGGGTGAGGGGGGTCACCCTCTTGTTTTTCTCATATGTTTTTCTGTTTTCAGTGCATTAAGCCCAGGATTGATGGGTCTATAGGTACAGCAAGTCGAATAAGGATTTCTGGTGGTGTGAATGTGTGTGTGTGTGTGTGTGTGTGTGTGTATGTGTGTGTGTACAGTGGAGGGTGGGGTGGGGGAGGGAGCTGATGCCCAGGAGTCCAGGCAGGAAGAGAATGTCTTGAAACTGGTTGTGGCAGCAATTGTACAATACTGCCTGATGTGAGGGAGCTTCGGAATGATGTGATATGTATATTAACTCCCAATAAAATGGAGGTGGGGGCATGTAAATGCACCTGAATAAAGTATGTTAATTCGCCACTAGATGGCAATCATCACACACACTGTGTTCAGCTCTCGTCCTGCAAACCAGCTTGGGGGCGCTGGTTCTGACAGGGGCCGCCCCACGTGTGCCAGCACAGACAGGGCTCGTGGGGTCTCACCTTCTCAGTCACATCAGCTCATCTGCCCTGGAGAGGCTGTAGCTTCCAGCCTCTTGGTTAGCAGGTGAGCATGCTAGCTGCTCCCCCTCCCTGGGGGCTTCTCCTGGCATGGTGGGTGGGCACTGCCGACTCAGGTCTGACCCCACATGGCACAAAGCACAACCCGGCCCCATGCTGCCCGTCCTCCCTGCCAATCTGGGGTTTGAGCCTGTTGCAGCAGCCAGTGTCCATGCGTCTTCCTCTTTTGCACGGCGCCTCTACTTTAACCAGCATGTCTTCCTCCAGGAGCTGGTGTTTCCTGCTAACGTCTCCAAAGGCCGTCATCCTTGCCTCTAAGGAACTGTCCTTCTTCCAGAACAGATGGTTGGTTCTTTGGGCCGTCCACGGTACTTTCCATATTCTTCGCCAACACGTCAATTCAGCACGTCCTTTCTCCCCCACCTCCCCCCACCCCGCCCTCCTCCTTCAGTGCCCAGCTTTGCACAGGAGGCGATGGCACACCGGGCCTGCCTCAGGTGCCCCTCAGTCAGGTCTTCCAAATCTCTAGGCATAGATAGGGGAGGACTTTCCGTCTTCCCCATATTCTTCAAGCAGTTCTATGGCTATGCTGTTGATTGCTGTAGCTGTGTGTGTGTGTGTGTGTGTGTGTGTGTGTGTGTGTGTGTGTGACTGAGGCCTTGAATGCCACTTGGACTTCTTCCGTTGGTGCCACTGGTACGTGATTATCGGCTACCTCTTGTAATGTTTGATTCTGATTCAGTGACTATATTCTTTCCGTCTTTTTCTTTGAATGCTTCCCCCAAGGTTCAATATTTTGCCCATCTGATCTTCCAATATTTGCGACTTGAGGCTTGGATCTTGTCTGTGCTTCTTCTGGTTTAAGATATGTCGGTGTGTTCTTCCTCTGGTGATCTAACTCTGGGTTTGGGCACATTCATTCATGATGCTGCTTTACTTTGTCTTCTCACAGGGCCCTTCGAAAGTTTCTGTTCAACTCTTTGACGTCATCATTTCGCCCCATTGGTTTTACCGAGTTGACAATTAAGAGCCAGTTCTGGTGTCCACTCAGGCTTTTTTTTTTCATACCTGTCCTTTTGATGACCTTTTGCTTTCTTCATGTTTAATGTTCTTGATGTCATCCCACAGCTCATTCGTGTTCCATGTGTCAAATTCATTCTTGAGAGACTCTCTAAATTCAGACCCCGTATAGTCAACATTGTATTTTGGCTCTTGTGGGCTTGTTTCAATTTGTTTCCATTTCAACCTGAACTTACATATGAGCAATTGATGGTCTGTTTCACAATTAGTCCTTAGCCTTGTTTTAGCTACTGATAATCCAGCCTCTCCATCCTTTCTTCCCATCAATGTAGTCAATTTAAATTTGATGTGTTATCTGGAAAAACCACATGAGTTTTATGTTGATGAAAGGTAGTATTTGCTATAAAGAATTTGTTGGCCTTTCAGAATTCTATCTTGTGATCTCCAGCTTTGCGTCTATCACCAAGGCCATAGATTTCCAACTACGACTTCTTCTTTGTTTCCAACTTTTGCATTCTGCTTGCCAGCAATGATCAATGCATCTTGACTGCATGTATCATCAATTTTAGACTGAAGATGTTAAACTTCTTTAACTTCTGCACCACTAGCTTTAGTGGTTGGTGCATAAATTTGAGTAGTAGTTGTGTAAACTGGGTTTCCTTGTATGCAGTGCATAGACATTATCCTATCACAGCCAGGATGAGGGGTTCTCAACCTCCCTCAATCGGAGACCCTTTAATACAGTTCCTCCTGTGGTGGTGACCCCCAACCATAAAATTATTTTCTCTGCTACTTCATCCCTATCATTTTGCTACTGTTATGAATCAGGCAGCCTAAAGGGGTCGCGACCCACAGGTTGAGAAACACTGGCGTAGATCTTAAGATGCCCTTTTCAGTGAGGCCCAACTGCAACAGCGTGCCTTTTGAATGGTCCTTTCTGGCATAGCTGGGATGGCCCAGTGTCTCTGGACTTGTTAGTTTTGCTGCGGAAATCACTGGACTCCACAATCTCAATTATTAGACACACCCAGATTGGCAGTGACTCTCTTCCGGTAACCAGGGTGGAGGACCCACCATGTGGCTGTGCTCTCGGGAGCCTGTGGTCGCTTGACTGTGAGGGCAGGAAGAATTGGATGATGAACTGCAAAGATCTCTTCTTCAGTGATCGCTTCTCGTCACAGGCAACTGGCCGCAACTGGTCACAGGGTTTCGCTAAGAGGACCAGATATTGGTGAACTCAGGAACGTCTACCCCAATCGGTATCCGTTCTTCCCTTGTTCAAAAGTAATGGAATTCCAGAAGGTCATCTAGGCACATGGCCGCCTGAACTCCCCGATTACATTTCCAAATTGCAATGATGCGTTGTAGTCAAAGAAAGTCAGCGTGAAGCGTACCCCTGGCTTCTCAGAAAGGAAGCGCAACCTTCCCTTTTCCAGCTCGTCTGTATGTACTAACCGAGGCGCTTGAAGCCCTGAGTTTGTTTTATTGTTTTTATTTTTATTTTGTGGTTGAGACTATATACATCAAAGCACACACCAATTCCAATTTCTCTGAGAGCCATTTAGTAACTGGTTGCATTCTTCAAGTTGTGAGCCCCCTCGGATCGCAAAATGACCTTGGGAATAGAACAGAAGGGGACAATTACATGACCTGGGAGGGATCTAGGTTCCTGATCTTTGGAGAGCCATACTGACCTGATGTCAGAGAAAAATCAGCTTTCTTGTTTCACTGGTTGTGTGTGTATGTGTGTGTGCACACTGTTAAACTACTTCTTAGTAAGATCATGGGTGCTTTCCTGGTAAATAATGCCTCTCTTTTCCTTTCCTGTCCAGAATCAATGTTTGGACTCCAAACCAAACTCCTTGTCAGGGTCAAGTCTGACTCACAGCCACCGGATCAGATGCAGTAGAGATGCCTCTTTGGGTTTCGCAGACTGCACGCCTTCCTCTGCCGGCTACGCATCCGTAAGCCTTTATGGGAGTAGATAGCCTTACCTTTCACTCTTGGAGGAGCTGCCTGCTGGGATCAAACTGACGACCTTGTGGTTAGCGACCCAGTTGGTAATCCAGTTGGCCCCATTGGAGAACCACTGGCGTCTTTCCAAGCTTACCCCTGGGAGAGACCTCTTACCTGGACCAGAATAGACATTCCCCATTTTCAAACAGGGAATCCTGAAGAGAGAAAACCCTACAGCGCGTGGGTCTTTGGAAGCTGGGTACACTATCCCTTTCCTTCTCGGAGCCTGGTGGGGCAGTGGTTATGCATTGGCCTTCCAACTGCAAGGTCAGCAATCTGAAACCACCAGGAACTCCAAGGCACCAAGGGAGAAAGACGAGGTTTTCAATTCCCATAAAGAGTTAGTCTCAGTTCTACCCCATCCTATAGTTTTCTGTTTTTTCTAGAGATGGGCGATAGAAGAAAAGATATTGCTCTAAACAATGATCTGCTGCATGGAAACACAAAGTCGCCTTTCTTTTAATATTTTTACATGAAAAGGGGATACATACTCACAGTATGCAAACATGGTCTCTCCCCACAGACGTTGCCCAGGAAAATTGCAAACGTTTAGTTGGGTATCATTATTTTCTTTTTTTTAAAATCATTGTTTTCTTTAGAACAAGATGGAAACAGATTTTTTAAAATAAAAATCATTTTATTGGGGGCTTGTACATCGTTTTTCACAATACATAAATACATATACTGTGGCAAGCACCTTCACATGTCTGCTGCTATTATCATTCTCCAAATATCTGCTTTTCCACTTGATATCAGCTTCCCATCCTTTCCCCTCTTCCCCTGCTCTTCCTTCCCCACCAACCCTCAATACTTTATAAATTATTATTCTTCTGTCACATCTTACACTGCCTGACCTCTTCCCCAGCCCACTCCTTTAGTGTCTGTCCTACAGATAGGAGGTTATGTGTATATTCTTGCAGTTGGTTCCGTTTCTCTACCCTCCTTCTCTCCACCCCTCCAGTAGCTTCAATCTCACCACTGGCCCGAAGGGGCTCATCTATCTTGGTTTCCCCATATCTCCAGCTCCCCTCTCCACTAGTGTACCTTCTCCAGTTCATCTGGATTTGTAAGGTAGAGTTGGGATCATGATGGTTGCCGGGAGGAAGGCTTTAGGAACTGGAGGAAACTTGTATGCATCATCACTGCCTGGCTGTTCTCTGACTGGTCTGTCTCCTCCCCGTGACTCCCCTGTAAGGGGGTGACCAATTACCCACCAGTGGGCCTTAAGTCCCCACCCTGCTCTCCCTATCATTCGTGATGATGTGATTCTTGTTCTTTGATGCTCGATACCTGCTCCCTTCGGCCCCTCTTGATCACACAGGCTGGTGTGCTTCTCCCATGTGGGCTTTTCTGCTTCTGCGCTGAACAGTGACTCCTTTATCTTCAAGTCTTTGAGACTCCAGACACTTAATCATTTGGTAGCTTGGCGCCATTTGGAAAACAGATTAAAAAAAAAATCTTGGGCATAGCATTCAATGTAATTAGATGTATCAGCAAAATCTCACACTTGATCTTAGCCAGCAGGTCCAGAAGGGATAAACCAGGAAAACCGTAGTCCACAGTTCCTACCGCTAGGCTATGAGCATGCTAGCTATGGTGCCTTCTCTTGGAGAGCATGCGGTGCAGCAGGGAAAACCACGGGAGCCAGCTAAGGCTCTGTAGGGACTGGGTGCCAGCTCAGAGCCAAGTGCAGGGAGGCAGGCGTGTCGGTGAGGCTGGGCTAGGTGCTGGGATGAGGAAGAGATTCCAGGCCGGCTAGTAAGGGAAAGACTGAGATGGGGACCTGCGAATGAGTGTTCCAGGTGGACACATCTGGTTCGGGTGGGGGCTTGCAAAGCAAATAGAGCAGACATGTTTGGAAAGTTAGGATAGGACTGTGTAAGGTGATCGAGCACGGCCAGAGATGAATGAGAGCCAAATTATAACAAAGGCAAGTTTTTACTGGGGAGGTACTTAGCCCAGACGAGGTCCTACGGTCACAAGGTCTGGGGCTGAGGGAGTCACTCAGTGATTACATAGCCCGGGGGTACATAGTTGGGGTGTTTGATGCCCATTTCAGGGAAGGTACCTGGGGATGGGAGGTTGAAGGCATGTCCTGGTCCTGACAGAGTGCAGAGTGGGCTGTGCGCAGAGCGGGCTAGAAGATTAGGAAGGGCAGCAACATCCAGATGTCTGGTCCAAGGAGGTGGGGGAGGGTCAGGCCCCCAGAACAGTCACCACAAGCCGACCTAACTGACTGTATCTCACAGTCCGCCCTTGGGCTTACAGGAAATATGGAAACATTCAAGTCTTCAGAACAGAGTCTGCGTGATCTGTGGGAACATTGCAGCAGCGTCATGGAGGGCAGTGATGTTTAGGAGTGTGGGGAGCAAGTCCTCAAAGGACGAGAAATTGAGAGAAACTGAACTGAGAGTGACTGGGCAGAGGAAGCCTGCAGCACGGGTGTGTGACACCTGGGCCAGCTGCAAACGACTCCGCTGACGGGATTCAACTTGTAAAGACCATCTGTCACATCTCCTAAGCTGGGGCTGGGGCTCAGGAAGGATGCAGCCATCTTCGGCAAGGGTCGCCTCTGTTGGTTTGGGGGGCATGAGCTCGATTTGCCTTCTCAGCAAAGATTTCTTTCCTCTGTCGCTGTCAAAGGGCTGTGGACGCAGGTGGGACTCACAGTGACCCTCACAGTGTATCTGACACCGACGGCAACACTGCCTGGTCCCGGACCATCCTCACAGTTACGTGACCTCTAAGCCCAGAGTCACAGGCACGGGGTCAATGTCTCACGTGGAAGGTCTTCTTTTCTGCTGGCCTCGTACTTGCAAAGCAGTGCTTGCATCATCCGTTGTCAACGTGAGAGGCTTAAGAGTGAAAGGGCAGACTTTAGCCCATCAGTCAGGTGGCAGCTTGATGACCCCTTGGAGAGGCGCTCAATAGGAGGCAGGACAGACCCATTCCCTGCTGGACATTCTGTTGAGAAGACAAACGGAGCTACCTTGGAGCCCAGGAGCTAAGGGGCCCCGTGGAGACCCAGGCCAGCGCTGAGATGCTCATGCTACCACTGGATCCATAAGACCTTCCACTCACTCACCTGTGATCTTCTTGCACTCAGTGTCATTGCAGGTGTTTCATGAGTCTGAAGAGGAGTTTATAGATTGATATTGGACATGGGCTAATGTCAGACTTGTGGACTAGATCTGGACTGGGCTAAGATGTTTCTCAGTATACAATTGCTTCTCTATATAAAGTTTTTTTGGGGTAAGGTTTGAATAAACATTTAAATCTATTTTTATTTTAATAAATCCTTTTATTAGGGGCTTTTATAGCTCTTAAAACAATCCATATATCACATGGATCAAGCACATTTGTACGTATTTTGCCATCATCATTTCTAAAACATTTTCTTTGTACTTGAGCCCTTGGTATCAGCTCCTCATTTTTCCTCTCCCTCTTCCACCCTCGTGAACGCTTGATAACTTATAAATTGTTTTTATTTTCATCTTTACATAGCCTGCTGTCTCCCTCTATCCATGTTTCTGTTGTTCGTCCCCCTTGGTGGGGGGGGGGAGGGGTGTGCTGTACATCGATCATTGTGATCGATTTCCCCTTTTTCCCCCATGAATAGACATTTTAAAGGCTGCCAAGTCTTATCTTATAAATATCCCCAAAATATGTAACATCCCCTCTTATTAGACGTGGAGATCATCTTCAGTCCTTTGGCTTTATAAATGAGTCCAATCTTGGAACTTAAAAGTCTCTATCTTCATTTGGGATTGTTTCCTTAAATTCAGCATCCTAGAATGGAATTATTAAGTCAAGGCATAGAACCTTCTAGACACGTTGCATTCCTAATAGAAGGGAAAGACTTCTTACAGTTAAAATTTTACCTTTGCTAGAAGCATCAGATGATGGAGAAGGAGGAGGAGACAAGATGACACTGCAGCAGGAGACAGCTCCAGTGCCTCCCCAGTCAAAGAAAAGCAAACAGGTGGGTGACCGTCACCAGGGGGAAGGTGGTGGTGGTCAAGTCCAAAGCCACCTCTCCCTGCTTTTGTTGGTGTGCACTGTGGAGTCCGTTTGGACTTGTGGCAACCTTTGAGAGTCCCCTTTAGTGGAGCAGATTGCCACACTGCCCACCTTTTGACGAGTAGCTCAGTATTGGCCCCTTCTTCACTCCTCTTCAGCATTAGGAGTTTATGGTGATGTAAATATACTATTATATTTTATTATAATGATACTTTAAATTTCTATATTACATTTTCCCCTAACATCCCACTATATTCTTTTTAAAAAATCATTTATTAGGGGCTCATACACCTTTAATCACAATATATACATACATACTTTGTGTCAGTATTTGCATTTTTTGGGGGGGGGGCTTATACGACTCTTTTCACAATCCATCCATCCATCCATCTACTGTGTCAAGCACACCCGTACATCTGTTGCTATCAGCATTCACAGACCATTTCCTTTCCACTAGAACACCTGGTACTAGCTCCACACTTTTCCTCCACCCTCCCGACTCCCCCTTCCCACATGGACCCTTGACAATCTACAAATTATTATCTTGTCATATCTTACCCTGTCTGATGTCCCCCTTCACCCACTTCTCTGTTGTCCACCCCCCAGGGAGGAAGTCATATGTAGATACCTGCAATCAGTTCCCCCTTTCTCCCCACCCTCCCTTCAACCTCCCGGTATCACCACTCTCAGCACTGGCCCTGAAGGGATCATCTGTCCTGGGTTCCCTGTTTCCAGTTCCCATCTGTACCAGTGTACATCCTCTGGTCTAGCTGGATTTGTAAGGCAGAATTGGGATGATAGTGTGTGTGTGTTGGGGAGGTGGGGAGGGGAAGCATTTAAGAACCAGAGGGAAGTTCTATGTTTCATTGTTGCTACACTGCACCCTGACTGGCTCAACCCCTCTCCATGGCCCTTCTGTAAGGGGATGTCTAGTTGCCTACAGATGGGTCTTGGGTCCCCACGCTGCACTCACTCTCATTCACAATGATGTGATGTTTTGTTCTTTGATGCCTGGTAACTGATCACTTGGACACCTCGTGATCACATGGGCTGCTATGCTTCTTCCAAGTAGACATTGTTGCTTGAGTTAGATGGCGGTTTGTTTATCTTCAAGCCTCTAAGACTCCTGACACTGTATCTTTTTATAGTTGGACAGCATCAGCTTTCTGTACATTTGCTTATGCACCCGTAAAACTCTTTCTCATACATTTGTGTCTCTGGATTTCTCTAGTCAACCCAGACTGCCCTCACGAGATGACCTCTCTACGCGTCTGGGTATAAACTGATGGTCAAGTCTATCGTGCAGAGCTCAGATCTCTGCATCACGCACAACCTCCTGCCATAACGCTCACCATTCGGCGAACAAGCCTCAAACAACCAGCACGTTCACCCTGATGTTGCTAATTCTCTTGAACTCCCTCCTTTGCTGGATGGTGCACCAGTTAGTCTAATCTGCCAAACGTGGCCCACGTCCTTTTCAGTGATGAAAAAGGACTCAGTGCCCTCTTGGGCATGAAGACTTTGGGATCATCCAGGAGAAAGGGAGGTCTCTGCCTTTGCAGCCCCTCAGGACCAGTCCAGCACCCTGCAGGGGGCCTGACTGCTTAATTTGGGATACAAGGAATTCTCTTCCAGTGGTAATCAAGTAGCGGCCACTGCAGCTTCTCAAATAACTTTTTGCTGGCCAAAAGAAAAAAAGAAAAAAAAAGTGTTGGAGGAAAAAGGCATGGTGGCAGCCAGGCAGGGAGAGGAGAAAACAGTGTAGCCCCAGGTGGGCAGCCTGCCTGCACAAGCCGCTGGCGCTCCCAGATGTGAGAATTCCCCCATCCCAAGTGCACCGACCTCTTGGCAACTTTAACCCCAGCTCAGAAAATGCATCCTCTGGGAAATCCCCGCCCAGGCGCACTTCCAAGAAATACTTCACTGCTACCATGACTTTTAATATTTAAAATGTTTGATTTTTATTTTAAACCTTGTAACACAGTCTTGATTTCCAGTTGCATCAAACCATTCTTAAAAAGTCAGAGGGGTTTACAGTGCGAATTTGAGTGATGCCCGTAAAACTCTCCTACGCCAGACCAATCATGATTGACTCAGCTCACTGTGGCACGCACGCACACACGCACTGATTTGTTCAAGCCGGCACCTGGCACCTTCCCTGTGCCAGGCTTGGTGCAAGGCGCTGAAGGACAACAAAGATTAAGACAAAGCCCCCGGGGGGCTCACAGTCTAATGGCAACTACAGAGTTAATTGAGGCACAGAGTGGTCAATGACTTACCCAATGAGGTAGACACAGCTAGGGGCTCGGGAATGGGGGACTCGGGCCGGAGGCAGGTGAGTAAAGCCACTCTGATTGAAGCACAAGGCCGTTGGTTTACAGATACACACTACAAAATGTGCTTGCAAAGAGCGCTAAGATAGTCGCCAATTTTCACCATCATCGAACACATCTCGTGAAGAATTACACTATCATTCTAACAGCTCTTCTGTCGTGGGTCCTACAGCCTTAGAGCACACCGTCAGCCTCGTGGGACACAGTAATCCTATTGGTAGCTTGATAGCAGGAAGTGTTGGACTCCAATGTGGGCATCGGAAATTGTATTAAAATATTTTAATCCATGAACTTTAAGTGTATAGCACATTTCGATCTTTCTGTATGTAGAAGTTTGAAAAAGGAGAAAATTCTCTTCTAAGCCTCAGTAAGAGGATTCTAATAAGTTATGAACACCACAGAGATTAGAGAATCTGTCAGTGACTTTCCATCCGGAGCTTTCGCTAGCAGTAGAGTGGTGAAAAGGTACACTCAGACATTCATTCCCATGGCACGCATACAGACACACATCACACTCAGGCTCATCTGTGCACAGCCGTCCAATGGACCACACCTGAATGCAAACGTGAACCAGTGTAAGGCAATCTCCTCGGTGGGCCCCCACACGCGGTCACCGCGGGCCAGGGCAGCAGCCTCGCCACGCCACCCCCTGCAGTTCGCAGCACCCGGGCTGGTGCGCTTTGTGAAGTCAGCTCCGCAGGCCCGGCGCCTGCCTCCCTGACAACAAGCAGTGCATGTTCTTCCCAAACGTCCACACTGCAGCCGCCAGAGGACCGCTCCTGCCTCCGTGCGAGGGACGAAGCAGGGGCTTCTGGTCGGGGGCTGCTCTTGCTCCAAGAACCGACTCTGATGCCCCCTTGGTCCACGCCGGGGGCTGCAACTGGACTGCAGGCACGAGTTCCCCGCGCCATCGGTCCAGTCCTCAGTTGCTCACTGCAAGCGATTCTCCACTTTGTCCTGGAGGATCCTCTCCTGGAAAACACAGCCAGAAACGGGTCAGGGAGAAATGCTAGGACCAACAACTGACCCACCAGTCCGCCTTAAAAACCCAGACCCTGGCTCAGAAGCCCCATGCTCGAGGCAGCTCTTTAAACATGAGCCACAAGGCCCCTGCAGGGAGAAGACCAGCAAGGGGCACCGCCACTGGGGTCTAGGCTTTAGCTGCTGCCAGAACGGTTCAAAGACTCAAAGATGCTTTTTTTAAACTTCGCAGCTACAATCTTAGATTCCTATGCTAATCTACAGTAAGAATGGCTACAATACTGCGTTTGCTTATCTCCACAGAGACTTTTGTAAGGGCAGACACGCCCTCACTGGATCCTCCCAGGATTGGACTGGGGCGCTCACCTTCCCCGGGGCCTTCAGGGCCTTCTGCCGGCTTGCTTTTGGATGAAGAGGGCCCTGCCACATCCAACGTCTTGCGGTTTCTGTCTTCGGGTTCTGTTTCACATAAGTAAACATCGATTGGCCCGTTGGTGCTCCTGATATGCACTGTGATCGAGTCCTGGCAAAATACATAAACCAAAGATAAATATGAGAAGCTCCGTCTTTTAGGGTTATAAACGTTTTTTAAAATCATTTTATTGGGGTTCTTACAACATTTCACACATCAATTATATCACGCATATTTGCACGTATGTTGCCACCATCATTTCTAAACATTTGCTTTCTGCTTGAGCCCTGCTATCAGCTCCTCTTTTTCCCTCCCTCATGGCCCTTGATAAATTACACCAACTGTTCCCTCTCTTCACCCACATTTCTGCTTTTCCTCCCTCTGGGGTCAGGGGGATTATGCCTCGATCATGGCCATCACTTCCCCCTTCCTCCCCTCTGACCTCCACCTTCCGGGGGTATAAAAGTTTTGAGGGAATTTTCTGAACATTTAAATTATGGAACTGTCCTTTCTATCCTATGAAATATTTCAAAAAATTATGTATTGGGCTTTAGTCATATGGATCTGCTGAATTAAGAGACAATTAACCGTGCAGGAGTGTTTTTAGTCATAAGGAAGAGACCTCAACACTACACAGCCTCTTGTCTCCTCTGTTCCAGAAGGTGACTCTTCAAGGAGTCCATTCCTAAGAGTCAACAGTGTTCTGATGACAGAGAGCTTAGGACACCACACTCTCAAGTTAAAAGCCTGTGCTTCGATCTCCACAGGTGCTGAGCTAATCGAAGGAGCCGTTCTTTTGTCCACTTTGAAGATGACAAAAAGACTAGTTATTGAGAACCTTGAGAAATTAGGTGTTAAATTACTTTTATTATTGAAGGAAATGAAAACACTTTTTTAATATGTTTATCACGGGAAATGGACCACTTCTACTCCTGAGAGTGATGCAAAAATCCTTAAGGAATGGTCCTTCCTCAAAATGACCCGTGTTTCTTTGCGACAGGGGGGGCTGCACCTGGTTGGCCCCAGCAGGCACGGCTCCTCGCCTCACACGGGAGACGGAGGTAACCGTGGGGCCAGAGGCTGTTCCCAGAGTCTCCGGAGCTCACCCGCAGCACAGAAGGACGCGTGAGGGCCCGGTGGCCAGTTTAGGGCAGCGTGCACTCCTTGTCGACAGCGACTAATCGGTCCCTCGTTTGCCGACCCCTGCATCAGACCCACGCACCGCCCCACCGCGGACTCTCCCCTATCTTTGGGCCCACTGGACGCTATCGCTTCCACTTACTTCTGCGGGCCAGCCTGCGGCACGGCCACAGGGTCAGCCCGACTTGGCAGTCAGTGTGAGGAAGCACACGGCATTGGGGGAAACAAACTCATTCATCATAAAATGAACCAGCATAACCCCCAACTGAGACAGACTGATGAGTGGTTACTAATTATGTCAGCGCTTCACATATGTATGAAATGACACATATTAAACAGAACTACTTAAGAGGCTTGGAACAGATATAAATCCTCATTTAAAACACAGGAAACAAGACCAAGAAGTCACAAAAAGGATGTGACTGAGGAAAACCACGTCACTCTAATCGGCCGACGGTCGAGTGGCAGTGCGGGTGCCCCTCGGGCTCCAAGGAGAGGCGGGCGTGTCTCTGCAGCACCCACAGGCCGCATGGCTCCGAGCTCCGCCATGTTTACGAGGCTGACCCAAATAGACGGCCTGTCCTGAGAATGGCCACCTCCCTTCATTCTGATGCCATCCTGACCCAGCAACCTCCCGTGGACAATTATCTTTCAAAAGGAACTTTCCGGCGAGGGAAAGAATGTGCCAAGCAGCTGGAAGCTGCTCAGAATGTTTTCATTCACAGCAGCGATGGTCTTCATGTACATGTGTGACGGACGATGTTCAGGTTTACTCACTAGTCCTTTTGGACGGTGTGGTCAGTAGGCTAAGTCACTTCCTCTCAACTGACACCTGACACTACTCGTGGGACTTCGAGCCCGAGGCTGACTCCCGGGGCTGCCCTCGGAACGAGTCCCCACACGTGCCTGTAAGGACCTCCACTGTGGCCTGAACTAGCTGCGCTGGAAAAAACCTGGAAAAACGACTTCATCATTTTGCTTCCTTTCTTCTTTAAGAGAAATGATCACAACTAAAATCAGCTGCTGCCTGAATCAGAGCACGTTAGTGTGTGCAAAGCAGTGCCTTGACCAGAACAGGATATATAGCCAACACATCCGTAGCAAACTCAGACCCACACCCCACACCGGCTGCCATTCAGGTGATCCCGTCCCTGTGAATCTCGACGGGGGCTGATAGCCTCAGCTTCCTCCTGCACAGTGGTGGGCGGTTTGAACCCCGGGCTACGCTTAGTAGCAGCGATTCCGTGGTGCTTAACCATCTATTCCCCAAAGCTCCTGACAAAGCATGCTGTGGTTCCCAAGTTTAAAGCAGCAGCTTAGTATCTGGCAGGCCCTGCTACCTACTTCTCGGGGGGCGGGGACATCCAGCCTGGTTTCTGCCGGAGCTCTGACGGCAATCACGATCTGCTCGTGGAAGGCTCGGATGCTGTGGATGTCTCGGTAGGTGATGTATGCGAGTGTGAGGATCAGTCAAGGAGCTGCCCGCAAGCAGGCGCGGCCTGTTCCTAGGGGCTGTCAGCCAGTCCCACCGCACAGCCACCTCAGGCACACACAATCAAACCCTCCCCGCGCAGGGTGACAAGCATGTTAGAAGGTCGCTAGGTTTCTTTTTCAAGATACGAACCTAACAATCAAAGGAAGATAAGTAGTTTAAAAAGCATTTTGTATATAGTGATACCTGTTGTCGAATTTATTCCAAATTCACGTTTGAACACCAAACGGTCATTTAAAGTGTACTGTAGTGTAAGTACGACAACTGTTTCCAGAGACAGTGAGGAGGCTCTAAGTCTGAACACACACACACACACACACACAGTGTTCAGGTTCCCAGTTGGGGGAAAGCTCATGTTGCTGGCAGGCAGCTCACCGTTGCAGAAACAAATAGGTCACACACAGGGAGAACATGAGTTCAGAAAAAGCCATCCAACATTTTACTGCCATCCTACTATTCACACTGTACACGCACCATTCCCATTCTAAAGGGAAATGCTGGCTGTCAAGTTCGACGGAGGTCAGGGCAGAACTCATCCCACAGAAATACCACAAAGAGGCCAAAGGCAATGTTTCTGCAGGAGTCAGGTATTCATGTCAGTTTCATGGAGGGTAGGGGTAGTCTAGCCTGTCAAACTGAAGCTAGCCAATGAGACCTCTGTGTGGGCATGGCTTTCTCTGAGGATTCTGGGAAATCTCGCATTATTCTCCCCTGGTCGAAGTGAGAGACCACCGACTCAATTTTTTGGAGATGCTCTACTGACAACTCACAAGGCTGATTGATCCCCTGTGAGTCACCCCACAGGAGCAGCCATGTGGGCCAACCCTGATGGAACCAGACCCTTGAAGTCAGAAAAGTCACAGAGAGACCTCTGCCAGCACTGAGATGCTTCTTTCGCCCCTGGACACTGTTGATGGACCCTGAGCCCTGGAAACCAGGAGCCCTGGGGAGACCCCTGCCGGCGCTGAGGTGCTCCTATTGGCGCTGGATAAGACTCTGCATCCACTGGCTTGCGAATGTTCTGGTGTCATTGTGTGTGCTTCGTGAGTCGGAAGGAGACATTATACACTAGTATGGGACATATGGGTTAATCTTGGACTTATGACCTTGGACTGGACTGGGTTGGGATGCTACTTCAATGTTCCATTCCTTTTGTTTATATCCATATATGTGTTTATGAATTTGTTTCTCTAGTCTACCCAGACTAACATATCCTTGGTGTGCATTTGAGGCTAGATGTTTACTTACTTTCACACTAAAGTTCTCCTATTTTTATCTGTATCTTAAATAAAAAAACTAAATTCATGGGTTGACACTATGATTTAAATGTTTTCTTGGAAACAGACGTTAAAGGATATTTTTCATTTTCTTTGTCATCTGTTAATTCAAACAGCTGCTGAGCGCAATCCTTGATCAATTCATCCAGAGTATCTTCCATTGCTGAGAGGTCAGACAGCTCCTCCTGGAGCTTTTTTTGCTGGGGAACTGCTCCAAAATTATTCAGATCAGATCCTCTTAAAAAAAGGAGAAAGATAGATATATGCACACACAAATGACAACAGAGACACTACAGGAAATCATTGCAAATTAAGGCTACTGAACTTCTCCACATGTTTAAATTGTTTTTCCAAAATGGCAGAAATGGTTTCAAATTAACTGCTGCTCTTAGTCTAGACAGCCAAATTTACTTCTGTACTTAAATTGGTACTATCAAAATAAATCACAAACGTGTGGAAATGAAGAGTACACAAAGCTTAATGCAACAGGCAGAGCAGCGAGCTGAGCATCCACGACCACTGGTCCAAGCCACCACTCCTACTCCGTTTGTGACCTCAGACACGTCTGTGGCTCCCACAGATGAAAAACCAGCCCCAGAGCTCCTCCACTGAAAGTGCTGTATTTTTCCTGGTGGCGCCTACTTTACCTGGTTCTATTTGAATACAGTGGCTGAATTATTAAAAGGTAAGCATGTTTCTCTTTAATTCTTTCATCATCATCTTTTCAAACCACAGCAACAACTGATAGATTTTTACTCTCCCTATTTAAAGAGCAAAGGCTGTTACCACTCTACCTCTGCCTGCTATCTTCCACATCTTTTAGCTAGCAGTTCAGGACACAATCGAATCTGAATCCCTGACATATTTCAAAAGGGCCCCTTAAAAATCCCAGTATCTTTTTTTTTTTTTAAGGGATGAAAAGCTTTATTGGAGGCAGTGAAGGGCTTTGGGGAAAGGAAGGGATAGACACAGTGAGAGACACAGGTGCCTTTTGAGCTCCTGGGCGGATTCCGAGGCCTGAGAGACCAGGGAAGCCGCCCCCATTATTTTTTAATTACATGTTTCCGCAAATTTTCTGGTCTTCTCATAACTATGTTGATTAATGAGAATTATTTTGATACGTGATGAAATTTCATTTGCCGAAAGGTCTCTATTTGACTACTGTGTGCATAACAGGCTCACTTGGGGATGTGTGTGTGTGTGTGTGTGTGTGTGTGTGTGTGTGTGTGTAAAGGACCACTGAATCAGATGTGTGTGTGTCCAGGTGTTCATTACACTAACAATGTTAAGAATGTTTGCTTCTGAACCCTCCCCGATTTCCGCTGACATCACTAACCAACGGCATGAGGAGAAATAATCTTTTCAAACCTCCTAATTTCTTGCTGCCCCCTACTCGTGATTTCTGCAGAAGCATCTAATAGACTGCTTTTCCAACACCAAGTCCGATGTCCCTGCTCTCTACTCTCCCAGCACTGGCGTTGCCCGGCTCATCCTAAAGAAGGGGCAAAAGTGACTCAAAACCCAAAGCAACTCACATCCACCGAATATGATTCTTAGACTTTTTTTCAATCAAGTCGATTCCATCCAAGACGTTGGTGATGTCGTACACTCTCCGTTTCCG
This sequence comes from Nesogale talazaci, assembly GCA_004026705.1. Taxonomy (NCBI): domain Eukaryota; kingdom Metazoa; phylum Chordata; class Mammalia; order Afrosoricida; family Tenrecidae; genus Nesogale; species Nesogale talazaci. Next base: position 23,239 of record PVJH01031588.1, read on the forward strand.
GACTCCCAGTTTTGTCGCCACTTTGTTTAAGTCAAGGATCCCCCCGGGAGCAGATCGGACAAGGTCCATGAACTTTCGAGTTAAGTAAACCAGGGACACATCAAAGCGAGGCCGCTTGGCTTTCAGAGCTTCTGGAACACAAGGCAGACGCGTTTGTAAAACTTGACACCACATTTTCAAAAAGCCATTTATTCCTCTTGGTCATACTTGCACAGCCACAGAAACAATGCCCACACACCGAGACCAAATAACAGCTAGCCTCTCCAGGAAAACAGATTTCTCAAACAGAATAAAAACAGTATCACGCTATCCCAGAGCTAAAGGATAGCTCTTGAC
>PVJH01031589.1:0-23601 GCA_004026705.1 Nesogale talazaci
GTTGGAAGAAATGATGAAATCAGAGAGTTGACAGTTTCAAAGGTAAGCTGGAGAAGAAAAAGTAAAGCATTAGAATGAAATGTCCAGAGACCTGGAATTAGCGTCACAGGAGGAACATGCTCAGCATACTTCAAGCTGAAAGAGTTGAAGAAAGACCCAAGCCTCGAGTTGTAATATTGAAGGATGTTCTTGGTTACACGCTGGGCTGCTAACTGCAAGGTCAGCAGTTTGAAATCACCTGCCACTCCTCAGGAGAAAGATGGGCTTCTCTACTCCCCTGGAGCGTTGCCGTCTCAGAGGCCCACAGAGGCATAAGTTCACTAGGAGTCAGCACTGATTCTATGACAATGAATTTGGTTTTGAGTATTGGAGCCCTGATGGGGTAGTAGGCTACTTGTTAGGCTACTATCCACAAGTTCAGCAGTTCAAAACCACAATTGATCCTTGGAAGAAAGACAGGGGTTTCTACTCCTATAGGAGCTACTATCTCAGAAACCTCCATGGGCAGTTGTGCCCTGTCCTATAGGGCGGCTATGATTTAGAGTCAAGTTGATGACAGGCAGTGAGTTGTTGATGGACTAAATATTGAATGGTGCCAGAAGCATTTATAAAAAGATGGAAGGAATACACAGAGTCACTACCAAAAAGAATTGGTTGACATTCGACCATTTTAAGATGTAGCATAGGATCAAAAACAGGTGGTATTGAAGGGGGAAATCCAGGCTGCACTGAAGACATGATTGAAAAACAAGGTTCCAGGAATTGGTGGAATGCCAAGTGAAATGTTTCAACAAACCGTTGGATTACTGAAGGCCCTTCCTAGTCTATGCCAAGAAATTTGGAAGACAGCTATGTGACCAACCAACTAGAAGTGGTCTATATTTGTGTTGTCCATTCAAAGAGAAGTGACCCACCACAATGCAGAAATTCTTGAGCGGTATTATAAATACCACTTGGGGATGATAACTCAAAGTCAGATGCCATAGTACACTGACAGGACTCTCTTGGACTTCCACATCAGATTCTGAAGAGAACATGGAAAGGAGACATCATTGCTAGCACCAAATGGATCTTGACTTGAAGCAGAAAATACCAGAAAGATGTTCACTTGTGTTTTATTGATGATGCAAAGGCACTGACTTATCTGTGTTAGACAGGGTTCTCTAGAGAAGCAAAACCAGGACACTAGTAATTCTCTTTATATATTTATATACCTAGAAGGATATGTAAGACAAAAAAACAAAGTTAACTAATCTATAAAGCACTAGAAATGGTTCAGTGAAACTCACTTGTGTGAGACAGCTAGAAGACTGGCAGACCTTGGAGTCTTGAGGGTTGCTGAGCAGTCCTCTCTAGGGCAATCAGGCTATCTGGCCACAAGCAGCAAACAGCAAAGCAGGTCACCAACAGTCAGCCAGATGACAGAGTCCAAGAGTCCCCAGCTCAGGAGATGTGTATTTCAGGGGTGTGGGGAAGCAGGGCTTGAAGGAACCTCAACTCACAGCAGCACAGTCCACCGATGAGGTGTCCCATGGGTAGTGTCACTTGGTGGTCGAGGCACAGGATGAACAAGGGAGCTGGCTGGTCCAAAGATCCAAGAACAAGAGGGCAAGGGCAGGGCTCGATGAGCCATTTCTATTTCCGCCCTTCAATTGATCTTACGTGTGTTCATCTGATGTTGTCACATGAGATCTACCTATCTTCTTTGGCCATGTTGGCACAACAAACTTACCTATCACAGAATCATAGCACTATGTGGGTAACATTGTGAAGGATGGAAATTCCAGAACACTTAATTGTGCTCATGTGGTGTGGGGGAAGGCCAGTCCCTCATAGCTAATCGAGGGTTCGATAGACTCAATTGTATGGTTGAGATATATAAAGATTATAGTAAAGTCAGAGAGAATATTAGAGAGAAGGGAGAGCGAGTCAAATCAAGAATCCAGACACATTTCATGGCAGCATGCTCATCTCCTGGATGGTCGTAATCTCAACAGTCAGGTCCGAGCACAGCACAGGTGAGCAGAGAGGATAGGAGAAGAGGAGGAGAAGGGCACCAGGGGTGGGGGCCAAGAGAGAGAGAGAGGGGAAGAGAGGGAGATGGGGGAGGAGAGAGGACTGGGGCGGGGAGAGAACAGGGAAAAAGCACCAGGGAAAGAGGATTCTATTTCTAACCTAGGCTTATATAGCCTTGGGGAGTGTGCAAGCCCCCTAATTACAGGTAAAGGCATATGTCACAGGAAAGGTAATATAGTAATGTGCTATAGGTAATATAGTAATGTGAGGGGCATGATATAGGGTTACACATGCAATAGGAAGGGGAGGGATTGTGAGTATACATGTGACCAGATGGACAGATCCCAGATACAGGATCGCAGCCTAACTTTAACTTTGGATGTCACCAAACAGGAACAGTTTTGACCTGTTCTTTCGGTCTCCATGGAAACCATTATCAATAGGGTGTGAACTTCACCTACAGTGAACCAGATGCTTTCTGGGAGAACACCTTTAAGCATCTGACCTCCCACCAGGTGCTGGCAAACAGCCTCTAATATTTGGCATATCTTTGGGGAGACAACTTGGGAGAAATTGTTCTGCTTCCCACAATGTGGAACCTGTACACAGACCCACAGGCAGTCTTTCTGACAGAACAAGGAGATCCCGCATGGTTTATAACCCGGAAAAGCCTGCGTCAGTGTATCCCTTCCAGCACACATACTCAATCTATGCCGAGCAAATCTTCTGAGAAGCTGGACTAGAAGAAGTACAAGAAGGCACCAGCGTTGAAGGAAGGCTGATTAACAACCTAGAATATGCAGGTGATACAACCTTGTTTGCTGCAAGCCAAGAGGATGAAGCACTCGCTGATGAAGATGAAGGACTCCACTGTCAGTCTGAATCACAGCTCAATGGAGGGAAAACAAACCCCCTCTCCACTGCATCACTGGACAGCATCATGATGCCTGGTGAAAGGATTGCCGTCATCAAGGACTTATTTTGACTTGGATCCATAACCAGCGCTCATGGAAGCAGCAGCTGGGAAATCAAACGATTGCTCTGAGAAACCCTGCTGCACAAAACCTAGTTAAAGCATTAAAGAGCCAAGATGTCACAGTGAGGACTGTGGGGCCTGGCCTCGCCATGCTGCTGCCATCACCTCACACGCATGTGTGAGCGGGACAGTGAAGACAGGTGACCAGAGAAGAATGTATGTATGTGAGTTACGGTTTGGGTGAAGACCTACCAAAAGTACCACGGACTGCTAGAACAACAAACAAATTGGTCCCGCAGGAAGGGCAGTCAGAAACTCCTTAGAAAGGACGTGCTGTCCTTCCATCCCTGGAAAAGGAAATTGCACTTGGGAAGATAGAGGGTCGCTATTGTAACAGACTGACAAGCCCCAGACAACAACAGCAACAACAGCTTTTTACATGTGCAGTCACCTGGTCTTTCTCCTAAAGAGCAACTGAGTGGGTTTGAAGCCCCCACCTTTAGATTCAGAATTACGCACCTAACGGTTCGCACCATAAGGGCTACCCAACACTCATGCTATATTAAGCAATTCACTTATTTAACCAATAAGCGTGTACTACGAAAGTGGCATAGGAAGAGCTGGGCCGGGTGGGGTGAGCGAGGTGGCACCCCACTGGTGAATGGAGTGGACAAGGGACAGCCCACAGAAGAGACAGGCTGGCAAAGAAGAGCCACGTCTGTTTGCAGGTGTCCTGCGGTCGTTTCACACGTATGATTTCCAGTTCATGTTGCAGGGCCTGCTGGCGCCTCACAGGGGATGGGTGAGGGAAAGCCAGGAAACTCCCTGGTCACCTGCTCCAGGCCACACAAGCCAGTTCCTCACCAGCAGTCAGTATTGTCCTCTGTGCGGTGGCTGCTGCATTACACTGGAATTAATGAGCGTGCCAGAACTCTAACCTGAGGCATGGTGACAGCCCCTACTCACTGGGTCCCTCGCCAGGCCCAGGCTTTATGTTCTAGTGGGGAGCCCCTCTGTAGCTCTGTGATAGATATAAAAGCATCACCAGTTCTGCCTCCTGAAGCCCTGATGGCACAACGGTGTAAAGCTTCAGTTAGCTTAAAGGTGGATGGGTGGTCCGAGCCCACCCAGGTGCACTGTTAGAGGAGGGCCTGCAGGTCTGCTTTTGTAAAGATTTCAGCCAAGAAACCTTGCGAAGCAGCTCTTCTCTGTCACATGGGGTTGCTATGAGTTTTAAAAAAGCCAACTTGGGGGCTGAGCCCCAGTGGCGTAGTGGTTGAGTGCGGGACTGCGGCCCACGGACTTGGCGGTTCAAATCCAGCAGCAGCAAGGCTGGATAGCTCCCACGACCACCAGAGGGCAGGGATGCCCCCCCACCACCAAATGAACTTGCTGCCACCCAATAATGAGAGCTCAATCACATACGACTTGTTCTTGAGTGGGAGCCCAGATGGTGCAGTGGTTATGCTGTGGGCTGCTAACGGCCAGGTCACAAGTTTGAAACCACCAGTCACTCTCTGGAGAAAGACGGGACTTTCTACTCCCATAAAAGTCACAGAAAAGGAAACACACAGGGGTAACTGTGTTCTAGGGCCACTATGAGTCGCTATCAATGTGATGGCAGCGAGGTGTTTCATTTTGTTTTTTGAGCACGTATTGTGTATGATAAGCACATGCTGTCTCTCTTTTTTTTTAATTCTTGATTTTAATGTAATAATAAAACAGCAGCTATCTCCTGATGCATCATTTTATGTCAGATGATGAAATCTGAAGTTTGGGTTTTTTTTGGTGCCATCCTGGCTCCAGTCAGAAGATGTGGGTGGAGTTGAGCCTGTCAATGAGGCCGCTAACCGATGACCTCATTTGGAGATGCCACCAAGATGCATGGCTCTCTGGAGGCGAGCCTCTCTCTCTCCGCATTCACCTTCCTGCGGATGGGCCACCCGGAGGTCTCTAAGAGCCCTGCGATGCTTCTACCACCATTGAGTCCCCAAGGCTTTTCACCCACGGGCCTGCCATCTTCCTGCATCTTGCCTTCTGGCCTGTGGCCGTGTGAGTCTGAAGAGGGACTTACGGACTAGTATGGGACTTAGGGACTTGAGTGGAACCGGGCTGGGGGGTGTTTTCCTGCTACACAATGACTCCTTGATACACGGCTGACACATATGTGTGTGTCGCTGGGTCTGCTTCTCTTGGCAAGGCGGCCTCATGCAGGAGCAGCTAGCCGACATCTAACAGGCAAGTCAAACACGGCCCGGCTCCCATGTGCCCGGCGCCCACTATGGATCCGTCCCCTTGAGAGCCTTCCCTTGTTACTCACCCTCTGCTGTACCCGGCGGGGTGAAAGTTAGAAGGCATTTCCTGCTCTTGTTAAGTACTCTACACTTTAGAAAGATTTCACCTTAATAATGGGCTTAACCGTGTCCCCCAACCATCTGCTAGTTTGTCAGACTGCGGCAGCTGGAGCGTTCCTGTGATTTTAGAAACTATGCCACAGCCATTTCAGTTGCCAGGAGGGGCGCTCATCATGGGTGAAAGATGGGGGAGAAAGGGCTGGCTAGCGATGTCCAACAGTCAGTCTATGAAAACCCTCTGGACCACGAGGAACCCAGTGCACAAACGGACCCAAGTGTCCCGTGGGTCCTGGTGATGCCACAGGATCGAGTTCTGTGTCATTCTGTGGTACGAGGGGGTCCCCAGAAGCAGGCGTGCACAGCGACCCCAACAAAAAACCCAAAGCATTGAGTTTTGCTGAGGCTGTAAGTAGAGGACCCTCATGGCAGAAAACTCCTGGACCAACCAGAAATCATACTTAGGAAACGGTTGCACGGAGACATGTTGAGCCTATGGTTTCTCGATGGTTCCTGTGAGGGCTAGCACTCTGCCCTACTTTTGGGCACCGGATCTGTTCTTTCAAGCAGTGTACACTTAGACCTCAGGGGCCTATGCCACTCACTTGATTTGATCACGTTCAAGGTCTAAGCCCTGGCACTCAGGCGGCCATTCCCAGCCTTCTGCAGGACTTCATTCAAGAGGAAGGTGACTCGATTCCTTGAGGCAAAAGCAAGGGGAGCACCCTGGGAGTCACCTCCCCTCCATCCATCACAGAATGCCGAGCCTCCCTCTGCAGAAGGCCAGTGGCCCTGGAGCTGGGCCACCCAGCCAGTCCGGCCCCTCTCATAGCCTTCCACCCACACAGCGTGCTTTCCCTCGGGGCCTGTGACCTCAAAGCCAAAGGGACTTTGCTAGAATGAAAGGTGATGGTGTCACCCTGTTGTTTGGAATCCCTTACAACTTGGGAGGAAATCTTCATTTTCCTTGTGGTCCAAAAGTCCCCAGCAGTCTCTGCCTCTGTCTGCAACACGCGTGGGGCCCCTCCCTCCCAGCCACCAGGCTGATCATCTTCCAGTTCTGAGCCCTCCCCTGCCCTGGACTTGCTGTTCTCTTTACTGGCAACCCTCCCTCGGGCTGGTGGCACGGCTGCCCTCTCTTCCTCTGGCCTCCCTCTGGAGAGATCCTCCTTCGTGCCCACCAGACCCCCTTTCTCCTCCAATTCTCAGTTTGCAGTCACCCACAGATGACTGCGCTATCATGTCTCTCACCTCACCCCCCTGCCCCATCTATACCAGAATTTACAGAAGCCCAGGGTGACTGTGCCTGGCTGCTGAGAGGCTGACGGCTCAGGCCCGCCCAGAGTACCTTGGAAGAAAGGCCTGGCGACCTGCTCCCGAAAGGTCACAATCTTGAACGCCCCGGAGCACAGTCCTACCTGACTGGCGTGGGGCTGCCTGCCGTGAGTCGGCATTGAAGCAACAGTCGCTAGTTGCTGAGACGAAGGGCTTTGTTCACTGTGGTTGAGTGATTCGAGGTCCCTTACCTGTGCTCTCAGGATCACGCGGGAGGGCTGCTGAGTGCAGAGGGATCTCTTGTCGTGACCCCGAAGCCACTGGGGCACGGCTGGCTCTCTGCAGGAGCCCATACTCTTGGCCCCCGCCTGGGCACTGCAGGACGAGACCTGGAGGGGCAGGTGGCACCGGCTTGCAGGACCCTGTCTCGTGAGCACTGAGCTACTTGCTGACAACCCTGTCTCCCACTCAGGGTGGCCCCATCCTTCCTCAGCCGCAGAGCCCTCCAGGGCCACGCTGGAAGCCGGGTCGTGCCCAGGCTGCCTCTCTGTTGGGCCTGAAGGCTACAATGCAGCTCCTGCTGGTGCAGAGGCGTCTGGGGCGGCTGCCAGCACTTGTTTTTATCTGCCAGCAAGAGCGGTTCCCTGCTTGTGCCTCTTGAAGCTTCGGCAAGAAACGGCGACCTTGATGCAAGTGTCTCTCGATGATTCCGCCGGGTTCCACGTCCAGGCCAGTGGGCTCCCAGTCTCTGCTCTTCTTTCCCCCAAGCCTCTCCTCTCCCCTCCAGGCAGCCCCCTGAAGAACGGGGTCTTATGGTTTTTCTTTGTTCATTTGTCTTGAGATCAGGCTAAGGCAGCAGCAGCGCCCTGGTAGTTTGTCACTTTCCACAGAGGACACCACTTCATTCTGTGGTCCGGTGGTCACGTGGAAATAGTTCTCAGAATTGCTCACCGCCCTGGTGAGAGCAAGGGGGCTCCAGCTCCTGATCTCGGGGCTCCGGCTCCCTAGCTGGCAGCACGCTCAAGTGACAAACATCCCCGAGCGTGTGTGGATTTGTCGGGACTGGTCTCCGAGGGTCTGCCTCACCGGGCTGGGTGGGGGCTCTGAGACAGTCAGGTCGCATACCTCTTTGAGCTGGTGGGTTTGGAGCACATCCACAAAGGCTGCTCAGAGTACCAAGAGAGACAGAAAGAAGTTAGACCTGTGACCGCACAGCAGCATCTTTGAATCCACAGGGATCAAGACCTAGTTCAGGCCCCAAGGGCTCGAGTCTTGGAAAGATACTGGAGTGTCCTGTTGAATTAGGCAAAGCGTTCCCGGGTCTGGTATCCAAAGTGCAACAACAACAACAACAACAACAACAGAAAGCAAAATTGGGCATCACCCAAACAGAAATTATTTCAAAGGATACTATCAAGAAAGCAAAAAGACAACCCACACAATGGGAGAAACGTTTTGCAAATTTAATTTCTGATAAAGCTCCAATATCCAGAATACGCGCCTCTGAAGAACTGTGTCTCAGTTTTTCAAAATTATATATTCTCTTTTATTTGGACTTTTTGTCGTGAATTATGTTGGGGGCTTCTTTTCAGCTCATCCTGTTGTGTTCAACAATGTATGCCACTTATCTCCCAGTAGCTTCTTCCCTTCCTGTGGAAGTTGATCTTCCCCTTCACCCAAGTTAACACCTGCTCCCTGGAGGAGGGAGGAGGAAGAAGGGGGAACAATGGATGCCAATGGAAATGTTTCAACATGCTGAGAACCAATGAAATCTCTCACTCATCTATGCCGAGACATTTGGCAGACAGCCACCGGGCCAACTGACTAGAAGAAATCCATATTTGTGCTCATTCCCAAGAAAGAGGACCCAACAGATGCTGAAATGAGAGAGAGAGAGAGAGAGAGAGAGAGAGAGAGAGAGAGAGAGAGAGTGTGTAATATCATAAATATCACATACAAGTAAAGTTTTGCTGAAGATCACCCAACAGAGATGGCAGCAGAACATCGACGGTGAGCTGAGAGAGACTGGATCCAGAAGAGGACGTGTACCGAGAGAGCTCATTGCTGAGGTCAGATGACTCTTGGCTAAAAGCCAATTTGTTGTCTGGGTTGAGTAGAGAGACAAATTCAGAGGGACACTCAAAGGTGTATAGGAAAGAACTTTATAGAAAGAGGAATTGTGCATTAAGGAGAACATCCCAGACCAACCCAGATCAAGTCCGTAAGTCCGATATCAGCTCATAGATCCCGTAGCAGTCTGTACATTCCTCTTCAGACTCGCTCATCACGTGTCATAGGCCAGTGGGTATAAAGTCTTGTGGATCCCATGGCAGTGGAAGCATCTTCGGGCAGGTGTGGGTCTCCACGTGGTACCAAGTTTCTGGCTGCCATCACCATAGCTCCATGTGGCTTGTGCACAGGAATGTCACACCGAGAGGGAGGGAGTGTGTGGCCCGCCTCCAGGGAGCTATTTATCTCCTCAGTGCCACTCAATGAGGTCACCCACTGTGACCTGATTGACAAGCTCACCCCCGCCCCTTCACTCTTAAGTTTCAAGTTGACAACAGATGATGTAACTACCACAGTAGAGAATACCAGAACCATGTTTCCTTCTGTTTTACTGACTACGACAAGGTTTCTGTTGTGTAGAACATAACACACCATGGAGAGCCTTGCAAAGACTGAGAGTCACAGCACACTTCACAGGGCTCATGCTGAACGTGGATCGAGAGGCAGTTGTTGATAGAACAAGCGAATACTGCATGGCTTAAAATCTAGACGTGTGAGTGTCAGGGTTGTATCCTTTCACCCTACTTATTCGATCCGTATGCTGCGCAAAGAATCAAAGAAACAGGTTCATGTGAAGAAGAATGAGGTACCCAGATCGGATGAAGGCTGACTAACAACCTGTGATATGCAGATGACACCACCTGGCTTGCTGAAAGCGAGGAGGGCTTGAAGCACTTGCTGATGAAGATCAATTCAATGTGAAGAAAATAAAGACCCTCACAACTGGACCAATGATCGACATCGCAATAAATGGAGAACAGGTTCATGCTGCCAAGGATTTCCCCTTGCTTGGCTCCACCCTCAATGCCCGTGGAAGCAGCAGTCAAGAGGCCAAGCAACACACTGTCTTGGGCAAATGTGCTTGTCCAAGTATTGAAAAGCAGAACTGCCATTCTGAGGACTGAGGGGCACCTGGTCCAACCATGGTCTTTTCCAAAGCCTCCTATGCCTGTGAAGTTGGACCTCGGAGAAGGAAGACAGAAGAAGATGCGATGAATTATGAGGCTGGCACAAATATTGACCATATCAGGGACTGCCATAGAACAAACATTTGTTTTGGCAGAAGTACAGCCAGAATGCTCCTGAGAAGCAAGAATGCAAGACTTGAGATCCTGTACTTTAGACACCTTGTCGGGAGAGCCCGGTTCCTGGAAATGGACATTCTGCTTGGTAAAGGAGAGAGAGCGTGACAAAAAGAGAGAGGTCCTTGCCACGATGCATTGCCCTTAGGTCAATGGTGAGGATGGTAGGCACCTGGCAGTGTTACATTCTGTGACACCCAGGGCACTGTGAGGAGGAGCTGCCCCAGTGGCACCTGATAAACAAACAAGAAATGGTATTTCTGTTTCTAGTTGTTTGAGGAAGCGCCATATCACGTTTCACAGGCTGCAACTCAGCTTAAAAGGACATAATGGGAAGGTGGAAGGAAGGTGGGGTAGAAAGGGAGAACAGATTGCAAGTATATATACCCTCCTCCCTGGGGGACGGATAGCAGAGAAGTGGGTGAAGGGAGACGTCGGATGGTGTAAGATAGGGTGGTAAATTATCAAGGGTTCATGGGTGAGGAAGGGAGTGGGAGGGAGGGGAAAAATGAGGAGCAGATACCAGGGGCCCAAGCAGAAACAAGTGCTTTGAGAACAATGAGGGAAACAAATGTACAGAAGTGCTTGACACAAAGGATGTATGTGTGGATGGTGATGAGTTGTATGAGCCCCCAGTAAAATGATTTAATTTTTAAAAGACAAATTAAAACAGAAACAACAATCCAAAAGACAAATAGTGCAATTTTTTTTTTTTTTTGCGGACATCACTGCCTCTGGTGGTCGTGGGCACTACCCAGCCGCTGCTGGATTTGAACTGCCAAGCCTGCGGGCTGCAGTTCCGCACTCAACCACTTACGCCACCGGGGCTCAGCCCTTTTTTTTTAATTTTTTTTTTAATAGTGCAATTTTTAAAATGGGTAAAATTGAAAAATAAATGGGTAGAAGATTTGCACACTCATTTTTCTGAAGAAAAGGTGCCGATGAGAATAAGCATGCAAAGGGATGTCCAAATACCTCGAGGCACCAGGAAATGCATGTCAAACTCCCCTGGGATACCATTGCGTCTGGAAGAGAATACCTAATGTAACAAATCCAGAGACAAGGACCAACGAGCACCCTCAACACTGTGGGTGGGAAGGTGCAATGGTACAGAGACTTTGGAGAACAGCTTGGCCCTCCTCAAGAGGCTAAACATAATGACTGTGTGACTGAGAAAGTCCACTTCTCCGTGGGATAAAAGGGATAATTAAAAAAAAATTACATCCACAGGAAAATGTATACACAGAGCATTATTCATCAGAGGCCTCAAGTGAAAACAACCCAGTGTCCGTCGTTGGTTGATGCAGGCAAGCACAGTGTGATAGCTATACACCCTGAGCACGAGTCGGTCCTAACAAGGTCAGAGGTACTGATGTATGCTACAACATGAATGGGCCTTGCAAAGGAAGAAAGAAGCAAGTCACCAAAGGCTACATAATGTAGGAGTCTATTTACATGAACAATATATCAGATTCTAGAACTCCAGAGAGATGAAGAGTAGATTCGTGGATGCCTTGGGCTGGGGGTGGGGTGTGTGTGTGTGTGTGTGTGTGTGTGTGTGTGACAAGGAAATAGGCAGTGACTGCTAATGAGTCTGTGGTTTCACGGTGGGATGATATTGATATTCTAAAACGGATTATGATGACAGTTGCACAACTGTTAATATGTTAGAAACCATTGATTTAAATATTTCCTGTAGGCAAATCATGTGGCATGCAAATTAGGTCTCAGCAGAGCTGTGATGGAAAGACAGCACATGGCAAATATCCTGGACAATCAAGAGGGCTTGAGAATCTGAAAATTTACAACCTGGGGGTAGGGGGAAGGACAGAATACTGTCCTCCGAAGAATGTTGAGGGAGTCAGCGATGGTTCCATGCTAAGAGTCTCGCCTTCTCCGAGAGAGATCCAACTTCCATTTCCAGCCAATATACCTTGCATGCAGCCTCAGATTAAGCTGGATTAGGAAGAAAGGCCTGGTGATCTTCTAAAACCCTGTGCACCACAATGGCTGCCCGCGATGGGCCGACTGACTTCATGGCACCTGTAAATGTGTTCCCTGACAGGCAAGGGGGACTTTGCTGATGTGATTTAGGCCTATGGACCTAGAGATGATGGGGAGATGGGCCCAAGCTATTCAGTCACATGAGTCTGTACAAGTGGAGACCTCTCCCTGGCGGGCCTGAGAGAGGACACAAAGAGGAACAGGGAGAGATTCAAAGCATGAGACGCACCCTGGCTGCTTTTAAAGGGGGAGGATAGGGACCCCAAGCCCTGGGACAGGGTGGCCTTTAGGCAATGGGAAAAGCCCCAAGCTCACGGCAAGCAAAGAGGCCGCCCTCCTTGTGAGCCAAAACTTTAAAGAACTGAATTCTGCCCTAATGCAAAGGACCAAGAAAACAGGCCCCCAGGAGAGACTCCTGCCCACTGGGGTTTAACTCTGTGAGCCCCGTCTTGAGCCTCTGACTCCAGATCTGTAAGAGGATAGTGCACTTATGTCAAAGCCAATAAATCTATGGCAGGTTATCATGGGAGAAACAGATACTGAATATGTAACTGCAGATTTTATGAAGCCAATCTTAGCAACAGCAAGTTCCCAAGGTTTCTTCTGTTGAGATGAAAAGGTCTCCACGTGGCAAAAACCCGGACCTCTGTTCAGCTCCCTGCCTCCCTCCCACCACCCCCTGCCCCACCCCAGGAGAAGAGTAGTGTGAACGGAGGAGCTGAGTTAGTGAGTGGCTACTGAAAATAGAAGCTGCGACAAGATTGTATTTCCAACTCCACAGACATCTCTAGTGAGTCATTCAGTTTTCTGGGCCTCCCTTGCCTTGCGGAGGAAGATGAGAACGCTGTTTCACAAACATGGCCCCAGCGGGTCCTCCTCTGGCCGGGCTTCACCACAGAAACAGTGTGGCCACACAGGACCCCCAGGGACTGCCCTCCTTCCTCTGGCTCCTTCATGGGGTTTGGGCTCACACGTCCCTTGTGATGAGACCCCAAGTTGCCCTGTGACTGCTGTTAGATCGCCAACTCAAAACTCACTGCCATTGAGTCAGTTCTGTTGGACAGGGCTGTGGATTTCTGGGATGGTTACTCTTTTCTGGAGTTGGAGGTCCCACTTTTCTCTGGAGGAAGAGCTGGTGGTTTTGAACAGATGACCTGCAGTCAGCAGCCCAGCCACAACCAGGACACCAACAGGGCACCTTCGCAATCTGCCTTTGTGTGTCTAAATGGACAGCTGATTTCAGTGAACCGGGTTTGGGAAAACTGGTGAAGAGGCTCTCAAGAAAAAACAAAGACACATCTCACAATAGCCCCAGAGTGGGGACAACTGAAACGGTTGTGTGGTAGTTACATAATCTGGTGTCAATTTGAGACTTATGAGATGACCTCATTTGGAGGCAGTACGGAGATAAACAGCTCACTGGTTCACTCCATGCGAGATATGCTTGCTGAGAAGACACATGGAGCTACCACAGAACCCTGGAGTTAGAGGAGCCACATGGAAACCGCTGCCAGTGCTGAGATGCCTCTACCGCCACTGGATCCACAGGACTTCCACCCCACTGGCCTGTGATCTTCCTGCATTCGGCGTCATTGCATGTGCTTCGTGAGTCTGAAGAGGAATTTACAGATTGCATCGGACATACAGGCTAATAGCAGACATATGGAGTTGATCTGGACTGGGCTGGGATGTTTCCTCAAAATCCACTTGCTCTTTTATATAAAGCTCTTTCTTATACACATATGAGTGTCTATGAATTTGTATCTCTAGTCTACCCAGACTAAGACAGGCCATCAACAGATAAGTGGATCAATCAAACGTGGTACCCCTGCTCCCCAAACAGAACTACTCCTCTGCCCGAGGAGAAAGGAAGTCGGGATGCGTGCCACACCTGGTTGAACAGTGAGCACATTACGTTGAGCAAGCTAAGTCTGCCACAAACGGACAAATAAGCAAATACACAGAAACCACCGATGACAGGTGTTCATTCTCAGGTGTGGGAGGGAGGAGAAAGGCAGAATTGTTTGCTCGGGGGCAGTGAACATAGGATGTCAATGGAAGAGTCCGTTTACAGGGCGGTAGAGAAGAGTGGCTCCACTTGCAGACTGACATCAAGGTGGCAGAACTGTAACGTTGAGTAGGTGTGAGGGCCAGACAGGGGTTTGTTTTGTTGCATATGAGGTGGCGAAGCGGAGGAGTGGACACAACACCGCCTAGGAACAACAACAAATCATCAAAATGGTGCGTGCTTATCATTATTATTTGTTTTATTGGGAGCTCTTACAGATAGCATAACACTCCATAGTTCAATCACGTGCAGCAGTGCTGTCCAATCAATTTCAAAATATTTTCTTTCATCAACTCCTTAATATCAGCTCCCTTTTACCCCTCCCTCCCCAACCCTATCCCTCAGGAACCCTTATTCCTTTTTTCTCTATAAGCTTTCCCCCCATATCTTACACAATCCAATATATCCATTCACATGCAATTCTGCTGTTTGATCCCACTGAGTGAGATTATACCGTCATCAATGCTATCAGCTCCTCATTCCCCCCCCCTTTCTGGTACCCATAGGGACTCAACTCCCTTTACTATTTCAGATGGATTATCTGTCTTGACTTTCCTGTACTGAATGATCTTAAATATACAAACGAACATGTGCAAATCTGCCCTGATTAATGAGGTAAAGCAAATAAAGACCACAGTAGTAAGGGGAGGAAATATCCAAGAGTTATAGGATAGTTACGTGTTTCATCAGTGCTACACCAAACCCTGTAATTATCACCCTTTGTTAGTCTGGGACTAAAGAAACAAATTTATAGACACGCATATGGATATAAGGGAATGGTTTATATACAAAAGGAATGGAATGTTGAGAAAGCATCCCAACCCAGTCCAGTTCAAAGTCATAAGTCCAATATGAGCCCATATACCCAATACCAGTCTATAACGTCTCCTTCCCACTCACAAAGTCATTGGTCAGTGGGTGCAGAATCCCAGCGCTGGCAGGGGTCTCCCCATGACTCCTCCCTTCCAGTCTCAGGGTCCATCAACAGCATCCAGTGGTGGCAGAAGCAACTCATTGCTGGCAGGGGAATCCACGTGGCCTCTCCAGCTTCAGAGGTGTGGCCCCATCAGGGCCAAGCCGTGTGGCTTCTCCAGCTCCTCAGATGCTGCCATCTTGTCTTGTCTGTAATTAATCGTCTCTGAGACTAACTCCCAACAACTGGAGAGACAGATTCTTATCTCCACGAGGGAAATATTGCAAGATTTCCCAGGCATATCAGGAAAAAGCCACGTCCTCACAAAGGCCTCATTGGCTATTTAATGGCTATCTCCAGATTAAGAGGCTAGACTCTACCCTACATCTCAATCATGAAATTAGCATAAGCACATGACTGCCACACAGAGGGACTATCCAATGATCTTACAGGTGAGTTTGGAGCTCTCCTACATCCACATTTTTTATAGGCATCACTGCCCTCTCGTGGTGGGAGTAGGAGGCCCAGCCTTTGCTGCTGAGGAGCTGGAATTGAACCTTCATCCCAGTGGGCTGCAGTCCCGCACACAACCACTACGCCACCGGGGCTCAGCCCATCCACATTTTAAAAAATAATTCGGTTGCCTGTTTTTGAACTTCTGATACCTCTTCCTGTCATCATGATCATACAGGCTGGTGTCCTCCTTCCATGTGGATTTTGTTGCTTCCTTGCTAGATGACCGCTTGCTTAACTTCCATCCTTTAAGACCCCAGATGATATATCTTTTAATAGCTGGGCACCATCAGTTTTCTTTACCATATTTGCTTATGCACCCATTTTTTCTCCAGGCATGGTGTCAGGAAGGTATCTTACAGTGCCACATTATTAGAACAAACTGTTCTTGTACTGAATTAAGAGTTAAGTAGAGGTCCCAAATCCACCTGCTTCCTCGTTGCATTTGTATTTAATATATATATTCATACAATATATGCATATTTTTTCTTTCCTCTTCTCCGACCTCCCACTATTATGTTTACTCATCACTCACCTCTCAGTAGTAATTCCTCTCAGATATACTTCAATTGATCAAATGTGACCAGAAAAGCTGCACCCTTCTTGCCATCAATTTTAGAACACTTACTGATCCCCTATACCCATCATTGTTGGCTCTCCTCTCACCTCCCCCGCTTCTCCTCTCCCACACATCCAGAAATCATTGGTCCTGTTGCTGTCTCCAAAAGATTGTCTGTCTTATCTAGTATAGATAAGATATGGTGTATGTTTTTTTTGTTTTTTTTTTGGGGGGGGGGGCATCATTGCTTTCCGGTGGTGGGAGCAGGAGGCCCAGCCTCACTGCTGGAATTGAACCTCTGTCCCAGTGGGCCGCAGTCCCGCGCACAACCACTACGCCACCGGGGCTCAGCCCTTTTATTTTTTTTTATGGTGTATGTTTTGATGTACCCTTTTCACTAAAATAAAACGACACCACTGTGCTTTTTCCCATCTGAGCCTTCTCTGTCCCTGGTGTTCAGGCTAGGTGGGTCCAAGGTACACCCAGGGTAACGAAGTGTGGGAGGGGCCTCTAGGCTCAGCGCTGGCATTACATCCGTCTAGTTTGACTAGCCTTGGGCCAAGACCCTCATGCCCACTTCAGCTGTGAAAGCAGTCAGGGAACCCTGTATCCTTGGAGCTGGTGGCATGCCCTGACTCTGCCCTGCGGTCAGCAGCTCACTGCAGGCTCCCAGATGACCTCGGGGATCCCCAGCCTTCCTGGAACTGCCTTGCCCAACACCCTGTGTGGCAACCACACCTATTGCCTGGTGTGGGTCTGCTGGTAACTGCCAAGTTCCTGCTGTTCCCAACAGCCCTCCTCTCAGTGAACCTTTCTGAACCGAAAAGCTGCCTTTTCAGGCCAGTTTCCTCTCTCCTGGAAGCCCAGGGGGGTTGCTCCTTTGCAGAGGGACTGCTCTCTCCCCTGTTTCTGGGGGTGGGAGGGAGGTGGGTCTAGGAGTGGGGATGGGGACCAAAGTCCGGGCCACCAAAGCCCAGGATGTGTCCTTCCCTGCATGGACCCAAGCTCACTTAGGCTCTGCTGAGGTAAAGATCCAGCGGAGGTCACAGCTGCCTCTCCAGAGGCAAGGATCCCCTGGGGACAGTGACACAGATGAAGGGCTTGGAGAATCGTGGCACCAGGTGACTGCATCTCAAACACTCAAACTCACTGCCATCTAGTCGACAGCGGCCCTACAGAACAGGGGAGAACATCCCCTGTGGGTTTCTGAGACTGTTAACTCTTTCTAGGAGTAGAAAACCCTGTCTTAGTGGCAAGGAGTTTGTCACTATGGCACCACCTGGACAACCAGGTAACCTACAGAGAAGCCTGATTCTTCCCACTGACTGATAAACAGATTGTGTCTTCTCATCACACAGGTCATTTCCTGAACAGTCACTCCCACCGTTCGGTGCCACTGTACAGATGAACAGTCTCAGGTCAGTATCCTCAAGGTCACAGAGATTGGAAACAATCTGACGGAAGAGGGGAAGGCGTATGCTCTCCAACCCTTGCACCACCCACGACTTCTGAGCCTTAGCAGTGGGTGGAGCAAGCCCCTCATTCTGCAGCTGGGGAAAATCCAGGCCTGGGGAGGGTCCCGAGTGGGTGCCAGACCTTAGAAGGATATCCCCTGGCTCCGGGCCTTGCACCTCGGCGACCGCACCGTGCCTAGGAAGCACACCAGAACCAGGTCCGGAGAGCAGGGTGGCACCGGGCGGACCGAGCCTCGGAGAGCCCAACTGCTGGTCTGCCCACTTCACTTCGAAGCGCTGGCGCCTCCCACGAACCCAGGAATCCGTCCCGAGGCCCCGCCTCCTCCGCTATCGACAGTGAGCTACGGGGCGTGGCCTCGCTGGCGCCTCCCCCGGACTCCGCGCTCCTCGGCGCAGCGGGGACCGGCCTCGGCGCGCGCTCCTCCCCTGGGGCTCCGGTGCGTGTGTGAGCGCGCGCGCGCGCGCACACCGGGCCCCCGGGCTGAAAGCCCTCTCGCCCGAGGATGCGGGTGAGGGGGAGGGAGGGCGAGGGGGCGGGAGCGCGGGGCCGGGAAGGGGCGGCGGCCTCAGGGGCAGCCTGGGCCTCGCGCCGCCCCTCTCGCCGCCCCCGACCCCGCTGGCGCAATTCGAGCGGCGGTCAGGCGCGGAGCCTCGTGACCACGCGCACCTGTTGGAGCCGGGGCCCGGGCCGGCCACCCACCCCCCGGACGAGCACGTGTGGGGCCCTGGTCGCACGCCCCCGCCGGGGAGCCCCCCTGTCTGCGGGGTCCGCGCCCCCCCCCTCCGGCCAATCCGCGGAGGAGCGCTCGGCCTAGACAGGCGAGATGAAGTAAGCTGCACCCCCACTTTCTCTCGAGCGGCTTTCGCCCCGGGTGCTATTTATAATCGGGCCGCGTCGGCGCGCGCGCGCGCGCGGGGCCGAGCCGGAGGGCGGGCGGGCGGCCCAGGAAGCTGGCCGCTCGCCGAGGCTCAAATCTTTGGGTATTTCGCTGGGTAGAACCCACCGGGCCGCCGCCGCCCCCTCCCCCCCCGCCCCAGCTGGGACGCTCGCCGGGCCAGATCCGGCACTTAACCTTCCTCCCGTCCTCCTTCCGCCAAATGCACCGTGTTCACTTCCTCCTCTGCGGATCCCGCCGGGGGCGGTTCTTGGGGAGGCAGCCAGGCCCTTCAAGGGCAGTGCGGCAGTGGCATCGCTTTCCCGAGGTTCTCGGGAATGTAAGTTCTAGGAGTGTAGGCGCTCCACACACACACACACACACACACACACACACACACACACACACACACACACACAATTCTGGCATCGGTTGAATTCTGGGATCGATTGAAGCTGTGCCATCAACCACCCAGGTTTCAATGAGCGCTTCCAATGCAGCGTGCCCTGAGCGATTGATTTACCAGGGACATACTGCACTGATTCGCAGTGACTGTTTAGCCGGGAGTGAAGACTGGCATAAGGTCCTAGCGTAAGATTGAAATTGCCCCTGACGCCAGGCACATGACAGATGAGGGGAAGCGGGTCCAATGAGCATACTTCATGGGCAAAGTATGGTCTGTATTCTCTGGAACCCGGCATGAGTTACCAAACGAGGCTGCTAAACTACCTACCCGTCGCACTGCGGGAGAACGAGGGAACCGTCCAGTCTGGTCAAGAGTTACTGCCCCAGAAGCCCACAGGGGCGCTTCTACCCTGCCCTATAGACTTAGTCGGCTCCGTGGCAGTGAGTTTGGAGGTGGTTGGGTTGGGGAAGTCTTTTGTCGGACTCCTGATGAGGTTTGTGCTTCTGAGGCTAATCGTGTAATAGGTTTAGGGGCCCCTGAGATCAAGTGTTTCATGTGTGGCACGGGTGGATCCTGGTGGTGTCGTGCTCAAGGCTGATGGTTTGAAACCGCGAAGCAGGTCTGGAGCCCGAGGAGGAGGCTTTCTATTGAGTCTCCCGAAACCACGGGGGCAGTTCCGCTCTGTCCCGCAGGGAATGCGCACCAGGGCAGCGGGTTTGCTGGCTTGTAGGTGAGGAGACCGACCGCTCACAGGAGGCAGGCTCATCCATCAGTATTTTGGTAATCCAGACCGGCGTGTCCGAAGTTCTTGTTCCCGCCTGGTTTTGTTGTTGAGTGCCATGGAGCAGAGTTTTGACTCCACAGGGTACTGTATTTGTAGGACCATAAGACGCACCCATTTGGGAGGGGTAGGAGTGCGGCTTATGGTCCGAAGGTGTGGTACCCCAGAACATGTGTTTATAATCCCACACCCCCACTCACTGTCCGCTGTTGTTTGAATGTTATGGATTGCCGGGTGTTGGGGTGGGGGTGGGGGTGGGGGTGGGGAGCAAGTCCTGAACACTCAGAGTTCGATGTGTCACTCAGGTCACATGATGGCACAGTGCCCGCCTCCCCTCATTTGTCAATGAAAGTGATGATGGTTCTTAACACCACGGTTGAGTTTATGCTGTTAAATATTGCCGTGTTTTGCTTTATTTTAATAAATATTTTAGTATACTGGTACTCTTTGATTCAGAATTTTTTTTCTTGTTTTCCTGCCCTAAAATCTGGGTGTGTCTTAAGGTCAGGTGCATCTTATGGTCTGAAAAATACAGTTTATGTAATCCCTAGGGGAACAGGTTCCCTCTTTTCTCCTGCAGTGCCAGTGGGTGGGTGTCACTACCCATCTTTCAGTTAAAAATCAAGTCTTCAGGCAAACAGAGGACAGCAGAGGCATCTTGGATCACCCGTGGCCTTTATGGCCTTTATTTATGACATTTGAATAAGGCAGGATGTCCCTGCTTGCTGTATGGGTCTGATTGTGGCTTTCTGCCATGTCCCACCTAACTTGGGGAACCCTGAAAGTCAGAAGATAGAGCCTGCCTGAATTGGGGGAAAAGCAGGGGCCATTGGTCTGGGAGCTTTCTTACCCCACACCTACCCAAAGAGCTTCATGACCATGATTAGGTAGCTTATTTTATTTTATTTTTTTTGGCGGGGGGGCACCACTGTGGTGGAATTGAACCTCCGTCCCAGTGGGCCGCAGTCCTGCGCACAACCACTACGCCACCGGGGCTCAGCCCTATTGTTTTGTTTTTTGAGGGGCGCAGGAGACAGACATTAAAATGGAGTGGATCATCCCTACTTCACTCATATTCTGAGTCAGATCATAAACCCCTCAAGGGCTTTTTAACCAGTAAGCATTTCATCATTACATCCTTTCACTTTTTCCTCATTGGGATTCAGAGATCAAGATAAGATGCAACTTGGCTTTCTTTCTTTTCTCCTTATGATGAGGGTGGTTCCTTGATTTTATAGCAGTTTGAAATAAGTGGACAAGAAAAGCGTCTTGTTGTTGTTGTTGTTTAAAAGCTTCTTTGATGCATGCAGTAGAGTAAACACTGGACCACTCACCACAACGTTGACAGTTTAAACCCACCAGCTGCTCTGCAGGAGAAAGACGAGGCTGTCTGTCTCCTCCTGTAAAGATCTAGTCTTGGAAGCCTTGTACGGGGTTGTGACGAGGGGGGTTGACTCAAAAGCAGGGGGCTTATGGATTTCCCCTCTTTCTGTGATGATGCTGTTCGCCGAATAGGGACAGACGCTACCATTTTTTTGAGCTTGGCAAGAATCAGACCCAGGTCCTTAGCTAGATGATCTCATTTTGTGCCAAAGGCACAAGAGATTAAGTCGCTTGTTTCAAGTCACAAGCAGGAGCCCCAGTGTGTATTGCTAACCTCGGGGTCTGCAGTTAAAGCCCAGCAGCTGTTCCTGGAGAGAATAGGCACTTTGTACTTGGAAAGATCCACGGCTTTCAGAACCCCGAGGAGCCTCTGGTCTGTCCTACAGGTTCCCTTTGAGTCTCGACCCACTGGGTGGCAATGGGTAATGTCCCACAGTTACAGAGGCAAAGCAGAGATCTCAATTCAAAGTCCAAGCCTATCGCTGTTTCTCCAAAATCAATGCCACGGGGCGCTTCAGGTTTTGACTAGCTCTCCAAGCTTGCTGGTTTATACCAAGAAATGTGGAGGCTAGCCCCCTCACCACCCACTGCAGAGGTCCAGATTGGTGCCCCTTCCAAAGAAAGATAACCAAACAGATTGTGAAAAATTGTCAAACGATATCATCAATACCACATACCAGTACATTTTTTGTTGAAAATAATTCAAAATCAGCAGTAGCAATACATGGACAGGAATCTGCTAGAAATTCAAACTGCGTTTAGAAGAGGATGAAGCACCAGGGATATCACTGGAGTGGGATAGGTCTTGGCTGAAGGCAGAGGGTACCAGAAAGATGTGTGCTTGTGTTTTGTTGACTGTTCAAAAGAATTTCCCCGTGTCAGTCATAACCAACCATGGGCAACACTGGGGAGAACACTGGTTGTGTTTCTGTTATGTGGAACCTATACACAGGCCAAGAGGCAATTGTTCAAACAGAACGAAGAAATACTGTGCGGTTTAATATCAGGGAAAAGGTGTGTCAGGCTTGTCTCTCAATTCTTGCCACAACCCTAAGAGGCCTTAAAAAACCTCACAAACTATTAAGATAAGCAAAGCAACCTTCCTGCCACTGAGGGGAGATGGTGACACTTCAGCACAGCCTTGATGCGGATGAGACTGTGAACCATGGAGATGAGGGGAAAGTGGGCCAGGCAGACAGAGCAGGTGCAAAGGCCCTGAGGCAGGAGGCAGGGCAGGGTGGAGCCTGGAGAGGCCAGAGCAGTAGAGGAGGACAAAGAAGAGATGGTGGCAGGCAGACTCTCTGTCCCTCAAAGGTGGCAGGGACTGAGCTGAACTGGAGCTTAGCCGCAGAAGACGTGAAGGTGAAAGTGGTAGGTCAGGTAGGTGCTTCCAGCAGTCATCCAGACAGAGATGACGGTGACTGGGCCCCGCGTGAAAGGGGTCCTGGTGATTCACTGGTTAAGAGCGGAGCCTGTGGAACCCCAGGGAATAACTCTGCCCTGCCCTACAGAGTCACCAGGAGTCGGGATGGAGGTGAGGGCAATGGTTTGAGTTTTGAGGAGCTGCATGGAGTGTTGGAAGGTGGCCAGGAATGTTTTTAATGTAGACACATTTTGAAGATAGAAGCTATAGTATTTCCAAGGGGTGTGCCCTTGGGAGGACAGAGCTGGCATATGCTAAGGACGGGGACCCCCATTTGGAGCAGGTTGGAAGATCGGCTGGTGAGTCACACAGACGGCCACGTGATGCCAGCAGAGCAGGCAGGCGGTTGTGCCAGTTGAGTTCAGGAAGAGACGTCAGACTAGAAATAGATTTGGGACCATAAACAGCGATTGGCCAATAAATGAGGATCAAATGACTTTGCCGGGGCCACGGCTGCTTGGGGACCCCTGTGTTACGGTCCTGGTCGATTTCCATTATATAAGTTTGCCCCCCTGGCCAGTATTGGGGGATCCCTGGTGGCACAGTGGTTACACGTTAGCCTGCTGTGAGGTCAGCGATTGGAAAGCACCACCCGTTCCTCGGGACAAGACCAGACTTTCTACTCTCCTAAAGCACTGACAGCCTCAGAAACCCACAGGGGCAGTTCTGCCCTGTGCCACAGGCTCCCTCTGAGCCAGCAGGGACTCCATCGCGATGAGTTTGGCGTGGCCTTTTGACCAGTGTTCAAACCCAGTGCCAAGGAATGGCTTCACAGTAGAACAGCCATACCTCATGACCAAAACACCGATCCTAGGCAAACCTCGTAAAGCGCTGAGGCAGTGGTGGGCTTGAGCGTTTATTACCTGTGCTTTTCATCGACTTTATGGAATTGTAACTTATTTATCTTTATATAAAAGGAGAGGTTTATATACAAAGGGAATGGAACATTGAGAAAGCATCCCAACCCAGTCCAATCCAAGTCCTTAAGTCTGATAGTAGCTGATATGTCCGATATCAATCTATAAAGACCTCTTCAGACTCACAAAACACACGCAATGACACCAGGACAATCACAGGCCAGTGAGTGCAGAGTCTGGTGTATCCAGTGGCAGTAGGAGCATCTGGGCACTGGCAGGGGTCTCCTGTGGTTCCTCCAGTGTCCAGGGCTCAGAGTCTATCAGTCTTGTTAGCTGCAGTGTCTCACAAGAGCTG
>PVJH01031590.1:0-23589 GCA_004026705.1 Nesogale talazaci
ATGTGAAATTCAGGATAGATAAATCTACAGACAATCACTGGATCAATGGTTCATTAAGGGTAGGGCAGGAGAGGCTGGGGGGAAATCGGGAACAAATAATCGTGAGTCCAAGAGAGAAGAAAGGGTTTTAAAGTTGATTTTGGTCATAATTGTACAGCTCCTCTTGATATGATTGAACTCTTGAATTGCATGATATGTGAATTATGTGCCAATAAAGGTGTTTCAAAAATTAAAACAGGAATTATCCACCGGGCAGTTACTGGAACAGCTCTATTCCACCCTGTCCTGCCACGTGTCTGTGAGTGGGCTTCGACTTCATGGGAGCTCATTTTGCTTTTGCTTTTGAGGTTCCTTGAAAGAAAGGCATGCTGACGTACTTCTAAAAACCCAGTCTCTGAAAACCCTTTATGAGCACGTGCTACTCGGACAGACATGGGTCAGCATGAGTCAGAAGTGACTCAAAAGCAACAACTGGCTAAAACGCAATACCGCCTAGAAGCAGACAAAACCGCCCTCACTGCCAACTGATGGGCCCTGAGCGCTGAGATGGCAGGAAATGAGTTCGCTCAGTGGCTAGCACCCCCACCCACCCCAGAACACCTACTTTCCTCCCTCTGCTGTGCTCCCCCCAACTGCCCACTCCCCCTCCCATGACTACCTCCCTCCCTCTGCCCTGCTCTGTGTTTCCAAATCAAAGATCTGGAGCCTCAAAAGGAAACAGATCGAGAGCAACAATCCAGACAACTTTCATTCGCCCCACTCCACCCCACGTCTTTAACTTCTGAGGCAGGGAGTTTAGGATTTACATGGACACCAATGGGAAAGGGGCATTAGCGCATGCTCTGCTTGAAGAATTCAATCTACATAGGCATACAATCAGGAAGTCCATGCTCACGGCCAAGTTCAGCCACAAGAAAGTCATATTCACAGGTCTAGGACCAAGATAATGAGGGCTCAAATTCAAACTCACTGCCCCAGAGTCAATTAGGACGCACAGGGATCCTGTAGAGCCAGGTAGAACTGCCTCGGTAGGTTTCCGAAATAGTATCTCTTGAAGACAGTAGAAAGTCTCATCTTTCTCCCAGACTGCGGCTAATAGTTTCGAACTGCTGACCTTCTGGGTGGCAGCCCGACATGTAACCCCTACCACACCAAGGCTCCGGGAACAGATGATGAGGCAGAACCTTTAGAAATATTTTTGTGAAGAATCCTACAAAACCTTTTATTAACCATTGAATGCCATTGTAGGGAGTGTGTGTGTGTGTGTGTGTGTGTGTGTGTGTGTGTGTGTTGGGGGTGGAGCTAGATATCACATCACCAGTAAACCTAGTTTTGGATTTGGGACTTTTTTTTTGCCCTGAGTTTTTTCTTCCAGAAAGTCAGCATCAAACCAAAAACTAAACTCCCCGTCATCAAATGGATTCCGACTCATAGAAGGTTCCCTTTGGGGTCCCCAGCTTAGATCTCTATGAGAGGAGACAGCTTCCTTTTACTCCCTCAGAGTTCCTGGTGGGTTTGTAGCTCAGTGTGTACCTCAGAACTCCATCAGGAATGCAAATAGCAAGAGACAAGACAGTAGAAAAGTTGAGTTCCCGTCCCACGTCTGCTCCCACGAGCTGTGTGACCCTTGTCCTGAGGCAGATCAACAGAATGTGCAGGTGTGGACAGTGACCGGAGAGTCACCGGGAATAATTGCCAGAAACTTCAGATCCTGGGCCAAGCCCTTTGAGGGTGGGGCCTGAGATCGGCATTGCTAACAAAGACCTACACTATTGGAGGGTCCCTGGGTAAGACGAACTCTAGAAAACCTTTGGATGGTGGAAAGGCTTCATGTGCTCATCTAGTAGTTCGAGTCTACCCAGACACACCTCCCAGGAAAAGCCTAGTGACAGACTTCCAACAGATCATCCACGGAAGACCCCAGGGGGCACAATTGAAACTGAAATACCTGGGACCATCCTGCGAGGTAATCAATGGGTACAGCGCCTCTCTGAGAGGACACTGTCACATCTAAATGCCTTTCTTGTAGGGAAAGTGCTCATTTGTCTGAAAACCAGTTCATCGTTTATGCAGCGATTAAGCCCTTCTCCCCCCTTTGCTTTTTCTATCCAACAGTTTTTCCCCAGTTTCTTTTCACCCGTAGCTAATGGATGAAGGCCACGATTCAACTTCTTGTCACCTTCATCCTCAAACATGCCAAAGACCTTCAATGTCTTTGACTCTCAGCTCCCACACTACCCCGTCCACGAGTTCTCATCCCTATCTCCTACAGGATTTCCCAATGGAAAGAACTCCTCTTCCCTAGCCGACATCAGTATGGTCTGGAAAGCCCATGTCCCTTCTACTTCCTGCAACAGCTGAGATTTCTCTAAAAAGCTCTCATCTCGGTATTTGGCCTTGTTGACTTAGCAAGTCAGAGCTGGGAGGGTCATTGCATAAGGGGATTTGGTATCAGACAAACAGCGTGTAAAAATAGAACTAGTCAGGGCAGGAGGAGAAAGAGGGAGGTGATAAACTAGTGCCGAAATGAGTGGCTCATTAAAGGAGAAAACACTTAAACGCCCTGTGAGTGGAGAAGTCATTCAGCCCCAATGGCAGGAGATTATGATCTTCAAAGAGAGACATGTCCTGTTTTTCACAAAAACAGCTATATTAAATTTAAAGCATTTAAAATTTATTTATAGATATGTCCTCCCTTCTCTCTGGTGTTAAAGTGTTTGCCTTTTAGAAATGATGGTGGCAATTACTTTAACAACTCCACTTGATAAACAATGACGTTTAAAACCCTATGGTGGTTCTTTCACCCTTGTTTGGTTTTTATTTTTACTTGGAACTTTTATTGGGCCCCCGGGAGGGAGATCTGAACTGTCAGATCTGAACAGCCTCTCCCCTTTCACAAAGGTACACAGCTGATCACCAAAAAGGCATTCTGAAGAGGAGGCTCCCATCAGAAGCATGGCAGTAACTGTACCAATGGGTTTTTAATGGGTGGTTTCCAAGGGACTCTCTTAAGCCTATTTAGAAATTGTGATTCTTTAGGGAAACCGATTGTTCTCTAAAGGAGTCCCATAGAGTTTGTTTTGGGGAAGATAGCAATATTCTTGTCTCACAGGTAGAGATAGAAGCCATCTTTGCGATCCTTTTCTGAGATGGAGCCCATCAACCTAGCCCACTGGATTCTTTTGCTGTTACACTGTGCTTTGGGATAACATTTCCTCAAGTTTCAATACATTTGCCTGGTGACCTGTGACGATTCATCTGATGACAGTCACCATTTTGGTTCCCCCTTTACTCATTTCCCCAATCTTCTCAATACTCATCAGAATATTTCTGGGTGGGTGGGGGCTTAGAGGTCACACCCAAATAGCTCTGAAAAGGGAGGAAACCTTTATACCCAACACAATGTACTTGGCTGGGATTTGATGTTCCCTTTGCTGTTCCTACAGATATTTATGCTTAAGACAAAATTTCTCCCACTTCTGCAGTACAGCCAACATTTTCTGGCTGGATTGAGCCACAAAAGGCTTCCTTGTCACAGAACAACAAACAAGTTGGGGTACAAAACATGAGAACAAACACAATGATTAGGAACCAGAGTACACAGGGATAGAGATTCCTTTTTGAGTCATGGCAACTAAGCCTAGATGGATGAAGGCCACAGTTCAACTTCTTGTCTGTCTTCATTCTCAAACACGCCAAAACCTTCAAGGTCTTTGGCTCTCAGCTCCTGCACTACCCCGTCCATGAGATCTCATCTCACCTTCATGAGATCTCATGAGGGCTATTTGGGAGTGTGGAGACCTAACATGATAGCCCACATTAGGTAAAACGGCTTACATAAAGGTTTTCTTTGGGTGAATATGTACATATGAGGATGCCAAATGTTCATGGACAAATACCACTATCTTTTGATTGAATTTTTCCATGAACTTTTTGAAGCCCCCCTCGTCTCTCTGACTTTCTATTTTAAACTTACCCTTAAGCTTACTGGAGGGAAAATATTTATCATCCCCAAACATTTTCATTATTAGTCCTTCACTAAGCCTTTCAATGATAGAGAGAAGTTAAGAGTTCTGGAAGACGGTCATAAGGACATCTTACGTACACCTCAAGTCCCCACTGCTGCCTGAAAACAGCTGCAAAACCCCTCCTTCCCTCTTCCTGGGTCTATGTTTAGACTCCAGCTTGCTTACACAGAAGAATTCCAATTATAACATCAAGGGAAGTCTTGCTTTCATTCTCCCACAGCTCCTAGCAGGCTGGCTGTACAAAAAGATACATTCTTACATTTGATATTCTTATATTAAATTCAGATGGGGAAGAATGATTCACCTTTTCTTATTGTGGAAGACTATGGATATGGAGTATGGATATAAACAATTTCTCTCTCTCACTCTCTTTCAACATAAAGGTACCGAATGCGTAAATGCCAAGAACTGTCCTAAACCTTGTGGGGTAGTGAGTTATACCTGGGGGTGACATGTTGGGCTACTAAACATCAAGTTGGGTACTCTTTCTTTAGCACCTGTGGATCAGCCTAAAAGACTTTTAGGATTGACTGGCGGCCACCAGGACTATGATTTAGAAGGCAATCACCGTGGGAATGGAACATTTCCAGGATCATCTCCCCATTAAACTGTATATACCTTGGACCTGTGGCCTTCCATCCCTTGGCTCCCAAGGGAGAAAGATGAGATTTATAGCCTTGGAACTCCAAAGGAATAGTTCTCCTCTGACCTATAGGGTGGTCATGAGTCAGAAGGTTATTTTTGGTCCTGATTTCTGAGAACACATAGCTAAGAGCACTCACATACTCAAGGGGCTCATCACAGCGGGCTCATGAGTGCAAGAAGAGAGACAAGTGCATGGTGCAACTGTGGACCAAGGGAAGGGGTGCCGATTATATCTTGGGTAAGGGTGATGGGAAAGGTTTTATGTCAATTTAGGTCAGGCTTCTCAACGGGGTGGCACTTAAAAGCCCAGTAAACCCTAGTGAAGTTATGTAACACAATGTAATCAGCTCCATGACCGTCTCTGTTGTGAGCAGTCAATCAATTGTAAGAATCGGATGGAACTCCAGCCCCTCACTTAGGTCACAACCCTGATGCCATTGAAAGGAAGCTTCCTTGGGCATGTGGCCTAATTTCTATACAACTGAACCCTGTGGGGGACCTCGTTTGATTTTTTTTGACTAGATCTAGTTCTTTGTACTTAGGCCAGCGGCTTGCTATATTACCTGTCAATCTCAAGAACCATCAGTGGCCTCCTGTCTGACCTGCCAACCTTGAATTTCTTCACCTCTCCAGCCACAAGTCTGACCTGCTGACACTGGATTCAACTGCCTCTGCAGCCTGTGGTGCTCAATCTGGGTTCATGAGTCTCTGAAGCTGTGCCAGTCAGGAGATGCCTCCAGCTTAACATCTGACCCACTGCCTTGAAATTGGACTAGATCCGCTCAATTCGACAACTGTGGGAGTCATTTACTTGGCACAATTTTCTCTCTTTTCTACCAAAGCAAAACTAGAGAAGTCAGTTTAACTTAGATGGGATGTCTTTTGAAGTACAGAATGAGAAGAGGAATGATTTTACCAGCGAAGAAACCCAAGATGCTTCTAAGATGCAAAACAACCAGGGGCTTTCAGGAAAGCCTAAGCATTGAAGTGAAAGCCAGGTCCTGGAGAAATGAGTATTGGTCCTGTCAACAGTTTACTGGGTGCTTTGGCTACTCCAGAAGAGGCTCTGTAACTTTAAGGTGTCTTCTATGGAGAGGATGAAAATATTATTATAAAGTCCATTAAAATAAATCTACTATGTGGGAAAAGATCATTTATTTCCAATCTGTTCAACTAGGAGTCACAATACTGATTCCCCACCACTTGTTTGTCAGTTGGGAAAGACTGTGGGGGCCTGTGTCCTGCTGTGAAACTGGACATCCTGCCACAAGTATTTCAGATGCCAGCAGGTTCACCCAGGGTGGGAGGTTTCAGTTAAGACAAATTTGTCAAGATCAAGACACATAGAGAAGAAGGAATTAGCCATCTACTTCGGGGGGGCGGAGGGGGCGGAGTTGGATGTAAAAACATAGATGCCCACCAGAGTGCCAGAAGAGGGGTCTTTGGGGTTGGGAGACACTCACAATCCATTTGAGTCAGAGCTGGCTACTCATAAAATCAACTTTCATAAGATGGATGGGGTAGAACCCTTAGAACTTTATTTGCTGATGTGGCATGACTCAAAACAAAAAGAAATAGCTGAAAATATCCACTAGTAATTGAAACATGGACTGTACAAAACACACATCAAGGATAATTTGGAAATTAAAAAAAAAGAAATGGATGGTTTGAATGTTGATATCTGAGGCCACATTAGTGAGTTGAGTGGACTGGTCCTGACCATTTAGAATCACGTGGTCCAGGCACCAAAAATGACTAATTGAAAGAAAATTATGTCACATTTATTGTCAAAAGGATCATTCCAAGACCTATGCTGAAATATAGTGTTGCCAGTGATAGAATTATATCTAGAAGCTTGAAAGGAAGACCAATTAATTCCAGTATTATTCAAATTTATTCACTGATAAGAATGCCAAAGATTATCAGCCATTCTATAGTTTGAAATTGATCAAACATGCAATCAAGATGCATGGGTAATTCCTGGTGATTAGGATGTGAGGATTGAGAAGATAGAATAAAGATAAGTAGGTGGAAAATATGACCTTGATGATACAAACAATGCAGGAACTTGCACAGTAGAATTTTGAAGGACCAATGACTTGTTCATTGGAAATACCTTCTCCCAACAACATAAATAGTAACACTACATTTATAAACCTAGCTGAGTGGCATACACAAGCATTAAATCAACTACATATGTGGAAAGAGACAATGAAGAGGCCTAATATCATCAGTGGCCTGCTGCAGAATAGACCATCCATTACTCATAGGCAAATTCAAGTTGAAGCTGAAAAGTATTCTGACAAGTCCATGAGAGCCAACACACAATCTTAAGTATATCCCAAGTAAGCTTAGAGAACATCTCAAGAATAGATTTGATGCAATGAACACGAATGCCCAAAGACCAAATGAGCTATGGAAAGACATCAAGGACATCATACACGAAGAAAACAAAAAGTCATTAAAAGTTCGAGAAGAAGGAAAAAGACCAAAATGGATGTCAGAGAAGACTCTGAAACTCGTTGAACCCAATAGCTGCACTGAAAGTAAGAAATGAATGTAAAAGAGTTGAACAGAGTATTTTGAAAGGGTGGCTTGAGAAGACAAAAGCATTATCATCAAATGGTCAATGACCTGGAGCCAAAAAATGACAATAAGGAAGAACCCACTCACCATCTCTTGAGCTGAAATAACTGAAGGAGAATTTCAATCCTCAAATTGAAATATCAAGGGACAACCAGGAATACTAAAAGAGGATGGAAGGAAAACACAGTCATTGTAACAACAAAGAACTGTTGGGGCATTTCAGGATGTAGCAGATGATCAAGAACTGATGGTATTGAGGGAAGAAATCCAAGTGCACTGGAAACCTGGGTGAAAAGCAGTCTTCATTAAAGAATACCAACTGAAAAGTATCAACCAATTGATGTTGCACTTCAAGAGCTCACCTGTCTATGCTCAGAGCTATATGTGCCCATTTCAAAGAAACATGATCCAACAGAATATGGAAATTATGACTTAATATCAGAATATCATACACAAGGAAACAAAGTCTAAAGATAATTCAGAACCATTGCAACATCACATCAACAGTACAGGAGATGGTCAGTCCCTGGCCCAGGGCTAGAAGTGGGTTGAATGAGCCATGTCCCTGTTGAGCACCTGGTGGCTCTGAGCAGTGCTAGGAGCTGTTCTGCCCCAGCCCGGCCTATCATAAGGATGGCCGGAGGCAGCTAGGATAAGAGTTCTCCATGGGAACTGAGTCACCCACTGGAAAGCATAGTTGGCAAGTCTATTGGAAGTTCCTGGCCATGCTGGCTCTGGTCCTGATCATCATGGCATGAAATGCCTTATCCTTCAAAGACGGAGTTTTATTTTCTCATCCCAGAGAAGAGGGAGCTGCCAGGGCGAGGCAGAGAGGAAGACCAGTAAGATCTTTGGCAACTGCTACTGAGATTGGTCCATTTTCCTTCAACCTAAGGATTTTCTCTTTGCTTTTTTTGTGGGTGGGGGGAGGGGTGTCAAGACACCCTCTGCCTATGAGCTGTCCCGATGGCATCAAGAGGAATAAAGACTAACTCCTCTGAGTGTTAGCCATCCGTAGTTATATACCATGCCATTGAACACCGGAGCCTGAAGTGCCACCACTGTGTGGTGGTGGGGAAAGGTCACCAGCCATGGAATTGCTCCCTGGGAGAGTCCATCAATGAGTATGGTGTGGTCATTTGATTAGATTAAACCACACTCTGGTGGCTGGCTCTGAGGGCGATGAGGGCTCCACGGGTATCACGCATCTCTTCTACAGTGCATCTGCTGACCTTGACAACAAAGTAGAGAATAACCCAGACACACGCCCGGTCTGGTAACATGTATGGCAATGGAACTCCTCAGGATCGAGACCATCCTGAGTGACAAAGGGTTTCCAAAAACAAGCTTCCCGCATCTGAAACATCACCCCCAAACAGATTTGTACTCTCAATCACTTTTTGATGGAGACTGCAGGGGACAACCTCTGAGTCTGCTGATCCAACAGGCATGCAAGAATGAGTAGCCGTCCACCACAGGCCTGCTGGTCATCACCAGGGTCCTCCACTTCTGCCACTGGGTGCACATTGCTGGATTTAGCTACCCAGATGTGTACAACTAAAAGCAGACCCTTCTTTCACCACTATAAGCAAATCACAATCAAGCCTATGGTGGGACCACGCCAAAGTGTTTTTCAGGAGGCTCTGGCCACCAAGCAGAAGCTGGAAATAGGAATTGTCTTTTACTTCTAGCTTGTTGCTGGTCTGCTCACTCTTTCGAGAGAGACTGCTCACCTCCCAACTCATCGGGTGCTGATACCTGCCTGATCCACTTGGACTGACGTACCACTGCCTGGGGAGGCGTCCATGGACAAGCCCAGGCTGAGGCGGCCAGGCCCTCGGCTGCATCTCAGGGAGCTCAGATGTAGTCATGGCGGGCGCACTGGGAGTGTAGGCTTGTTGTGACAGCATCCCCTCCGACAGAACTATCTGAGAGACTATCCCCTGGGCTATTTAACTAAGAAAGAGAAGGGTCGTGCCATGGGTGTGTTACAAATGTTCCTAGTGAAAGTGTACCCCAATGGCAGAACCTAATTTAAGCGACTCCTCAAGTCCCACCTTTAAGAACCTGAACGTGTTATTAACGATTTTACTTGTCTCTGGACTCAGAGAAGTTCATATGCTCGTCACTCATTGGATGATAAACGAAATGCTGCCTGTGACCGACCCTCACTCTTAGCCTTGCATTTTGATGATTCATATATCAGAAAACTATTGTGACAGGACTCTTTTCTACTTCTTTGCGTCCCCATGCCATGCACATGGGCCCATACATAGGTCTGACGCCTTAAAACAAAATTAAACAAAAAATTGAAACCACTTAAATTTCACCCCGAGAGCATGTCTTTGGTAAGGATAAAGAGGCTTCAAAAAAAAAAAGTGGGGTAGGGTGGAAACAATAGAAAAAGAATAAACAAAATAAAAGTCAGATGGGGGAAAAAAAGCTAAATTAGCCCCAAAGCAAATGCTTCCCATCTTTTTAAGAGGGTTTGTTTTATAAACCCTGAATCTGAATAAACAAGAGAATTAACTTAACTTGTGCCCTAAGATAAGAAGCCTTTGTCCTTGGAGATGTAATTTTACAAAGTCTCCCAGTGTGAAGAAAATAATCAGTCAAGGAGAACTCTTGTACGTCTTCCCCAAGGACCCACTGCAGTTCCTGCCTTCATCTGCTGATCTGCTTGGTGTGACCTGCCTGCTTCTAGCCCTAGGATCTTAGGCTACACTCTACATCCAAGGGCCCTGATGTCGACCTCAAAGTCAGAGAAACAGGCTAAGACATAATCCTCATTCCCTGTCATCTCTGGGTGTCATGGCCTTTGTCAAACAGTCATTCGAACAAACAAATAAATAACAAGCCAGCTGTACCTGGTATCTACTCGACTGGCCTTCCCAAGGTCTACCTACTCTATAATGACGCAGGCATGTTCTCATATTAAGTTGTGCTTCCAAGTTCTGTTTGGCACAATCACTCTAACAATGAGGTTTAAAGTATTTCTCGGTACTCATGCACCAGAAAAGATGAATCTTCCTATGTCCTGGTGTACTTTGGCCACAAAGTCAAAGCTGAGAAAAGGCCGAATTAATCACAAAGCACACTCTCTGCTAAGCTAAGATCAGCTTATCTGACAAAGACGTACTTTCTGTATCAAACTTGAGCTTACTCATTCAACCACCAAGTGAGCAACCCACTCCAAACACGTGCACTTCTCTATAGATGACCTGCAAGTTCTTTTGCCTGGGTAGGCCAGTTTAAAACTGGTCATACTTTAGCTTCTAATTGCTATTTGAAGACATGATAGAAGGCATTTAATCCTGCCCCTGATGGATGAGTACTGAGAGTAACAAGATGTCCTTTGTAGATAACCCTGCTGACCCTTCTAATAGGATGTGAGTTTATAGACTGTCACTGATTCATCCAGGCTTCCCTCCTGGTTCTTCTCATGACCAGTGGCCTGCATTTGGCCTTGTGAGACAACAGGCAAGCACTACCAACACCTTTCAGTGACTGAAGAGGGCACAAAATCATAGTACTGGTTCTGCCATCAACTTCTTGTTAAAAGGCCTTCCCTTCTTGAGAAGGACTGGTCACTTAACTGGGAAACGTGGCTCTCAATATTTGCTTAACATAACTTCTCACTGAAAGTAGTGACGTGGGGATTCTTGAATTCATGATCCAAACTCTACATAATAGACTCAATCAAAATCAGTATGTTAAGATGAATGTGCCACATAAGATCTCAACCAGAGATGAACTACAGCTTTTCATGGACTGTGATTAAGAACCCATGAAAATGAATGAATCAACATTGATCCACCAAGAATTCTGCTTGACACTCTGTAATGATCTCCCTGGCAGCTGCCAACAGGATTTATGGCCCATGATGAGTTTCTA
The DNA here is from genome assembly GCA_004026705.1 of Nesogale talazaci. Classification (NCBI taxonomy): domain Eukaryota; kingdom Metazoa; phylum Chordata; class Mammalia; order Afrosoricida; family Tenrecidae; genus Nesogale; species Nesogale talazaci. The sequence goes on from PVJH01031590.1 coordinate 11,154, forward strand.
GGGTACCGACCAAGGGTCATTAGGTTCTCCAGGAATATTTTTTGGATGAGTTCCACTAAAAATAAAACAGGAGTGAAGGATTCAAAGGCCAGGGCATTGGAATCATTAGGGGTCACATCCCACTGAGGTAATGAGCAGGCCAGGGCCTGAACATTCAAGATTGCTTCTCTACAAGGAAACAAGCAGCCCCCTCTTCTCAGAACATGACTGACTCAATCACCCAAGTGGAATGTTATTTACACAGTCCGAAGCAAACCAAGAAGAATCCTCTGGGCTGTAACCAAGGGTGCTTGGAAAGTTATGTCTGGAACAGGCAGAGGCTCATGATTGTTTGTGATGATTCCTAACTCCTTGGCTGAGGGTCCGTTTACCTAATGCAGGTATACGGCAACAGCCCTGCCTCTCGGCTGCCTCCTCCACAGCAGTCAGGAACAGCAGCACAAGTCATGCTTCTTGGATGAACCACTTGGACTTGTTACATATTCAACAAAACGGGAAAATCTTGTGTCTGAAGGCTGCTGTACCCTGAAAATCAAATATATATACACACACATGTATATATACATATATATACATGTACATGTATATATACATACATATACATATATACACATATATCCTGCTTCTTTTCCTTCTGCTTGCAGGATGGGGATGGGACCCAGCCCCACAGTGGGATGAAGTTGAGGTTAGGTGTCAGTGTGTTAAGTCTGGCTGAACTAGAGAAACAAATTCATACGCATGTACATGTGAGTAAGAAAGGTCTATATACAAGAGGAAATGAACATTGAGAAAACATCCCAGTCCAGTCTAGATCAACTTCACAAATCCAATATTAGCCCATACGTCTGACAGCAACCCGCAAAGCCATCTTCAGACTCACAAAACACCTGCAATAGAAGATGTAGAAGATCACAGGCAAGTGGGTAGAAAGTCTTTGGATCCAGTGGTGCTGTAAACATCTCAGCACTGGCAGGGGCCTCTGCTTGGCTTCTCGGCACCCTGGGCATCAGGGTGGATCTATGTGGCTTCTCCTCAGGGATGTCTTGCAGGAAGTGAGCCTTGTCAGTCTAGTGTCTCCAAGGGAGTGAGCCCTGAGTCTCTCACCTCCAAAGAGGAAATACCATCGATTTCTCAGAATTCTCAGGAGAAAACCATGCCCACACAGAGGACCCATGGGCTATCTCCAGACTGACAGGCTAGACTCCTCCCCTACACTCTTCCTCCTCAAATTGGCACCAGATTGGGTGACTGCCACAATTAGTAAAACGATGTTTTATGATTTTGGGGGAAACATTTTGCCCAAGGAGTCAAATTGTAGTGTTGGTTTCTTTAGGATTGGGAGGGAAGATGAAGCAAAGAACCTTTCTGAGCATGACAGGGGAGAATTCTCTCAAGAATGGAAACCAGAGATAGGGAACTCACCTGGCATTGATTTAGTACCTCTAACTACTAGGTTAAGAGGTCATAGAAGTATACCTCACATCTAGGGGACCGTTTATTCCCCTGACAAGGTTTATACACTTGACTGTCTGCTGGTCTATGGTTTTTCAAAGCATATCAACACCGAGAGAGAAAAAACAAAATCACCATCATTTAATTCACACACAAATGATCTCATCCTCGGGTAAAGCTCACCCTTTAGAGTCGGAGATGGCTTATTTACTTACAAGTTATTGAAACTATCAGAAGGCATGCTAACTCTCTGGCATCTGTTCATAGACTTTTCCTGTGGGTCTCCTGTTTCAGTACAAGGGCCATGGGGTTGCCTGGGATAGTGACTTCTTTAGGTAACCCTCAGCCAGTGCTGATGCAAGAACAGACAAGGTGGCTGACACCTGTAGAAGATATACCCTTAGTTTGGTAGGTAGAGTTTATACTCTGATCTTGGCAGTTCCTCAGTCAGAACACTCACCTGTCTTCTCTCAGAATCAAGGTACTGGAGAATCAGCCTGGTGTTTACACTGTGACTCCATGTGTTTCCTAGTGCAGCTGTCACACAGCTGGATCCAGAAGTGCCTGAAATGAAATCAGGCCAGACCATGGTTATGAATGCCTTTTCTTGGCATGGCATTTCACATCCACTCCTTATACATTGCTCAGAGAGCCATTGGGGGGTTAGAGAAGATGGAGGGGATGGGGCAGGGCATTAAAGAATGGAAACAGCTTCAGGGAAATTGTTGGCCACTGTGCTAAAAGATAACTGAGTTGTAAATCAACCAGAGGATGCATTGCAAAGCAGCTCAGAGACATTGCTAATAATAAATCAAGTCACTCTATATCATGAGAAAAAGGCATAATGCTATGCCATAGAATAAAAGGCAGTTATGAAACCCTCCTAGCTTAATTGAGTTGAAAGGCTTCTCCTGTAGCTTGATAAGAGTGTTCACTCAATTTTCCTTATCACCGTAGAAATGGTGGTATATGGTTATAAAATTCCTTCCTTCCATTACCACCCCACACATACCCAGAAGAGAAATCTGGAAGGTCTCACCACTTCATATCTAATCTGCTTTAGACATCCCTGTTCCAAGAGAAACACTCTTTAGTCATCTAAGACTTTGCTCTAAAGGCAGAAGGTCTGAAGGGAACTTTATTTGAAATCCTAGACGATTCGAAATTACAGTTCAACTACTATCTTCCATGTCCAGAGCCCCACTGAGTTCTCTTAGTGCCACCAAGAGGAACCTAGTCCTGCTTCCTTTCTCTTCTTCCTCCTTCCCGGGAAGACTGCCACTCTGATCACTTAGGAACCAAACCCTGTTATCATAACCAGGGCATCCTGAGGTCTCCTCTGAACACCACCCTGGGCCATGGGAGGAATCTGAGCTTGAGGGGCAAACACTTGGACATTTTCCTGTTTTATACTCTTGAGAGAACGTATTTTTTCAGTGAGGGGATTAAGCAACAAAGAAGTTGGAATCTGAATTCGATCAAGCCAAATAAGCTCTTGAGTTTCTCATTCACTGCCCACAAATTTAACCATCTGATTTTAACCCTTAACGTGGACAAGGAATTGGTCAATTTTCCAAGCTGGTCTCCCAACCCTGTATTGCCTTATTTTTCTAGTCTCAAATGCAATAGCTTCATATGAATGTGGTACAGTTGATCTCAGATGAAGGGGATTTTGTTGGCAGTGTGTAACTGGGCATTTGATGGGTAGAGATCAATGAGATGGTTAAACGTTCTACAGTATCCAAGACAGATTCCCTACAACAAAGAATTGTCTGTCTCAAAATGCTGTGGTAGTGCTGTGGTTGAGGACTTCTGGGTTAGATGTCATCCAACCAAAAACCCACGACCACTGAGTAGAGTCCGACTCAGAGCGACCCTTTATAAGTTTCTGTGACTATATCTTTATGGGAACAGACAGTCTCATCTTGCTCCTGCCGAGTGGCAGGCAGTTTTGGAACCACCGACCTTGGTTAGCCCAATGTCCCACCATGGCACACTGCTTCAAATGGCACACTGCTTATACTATTTCTGCTTCAAACAGGGGCAGGAGATGAATTAGGTGGAAGTAACCATGGGGGCCTCAACACTTCAGATTGGAGGGGAATTGACCATAGGGAAGAATTCAGTTTGGGGTGGTTGGTTACCTTGGGTCATTCTGCACACCGTTCAGCACATGTAAATGAATGTGAAAACAAACCACCTTGACTGTGGCTGATGTCAACCACATCTTCCTCCACCTCTGCCCTCCTTCCAAATCATCCATGCTGGAGAATAAAATGCTAACTTGTGCCTTATGTTTCCTGGACACTTCATCACCTGCTTCTACCTCTCTCTCTGACCTCAGTGCTCTAGAGGATTTTCCTTGCTGATGGTCTCCCATCTCTCTTGATTTTGTCCTCCTCTTCCTTGGCCTCAACCAGAATTTGCTAACACTTTTCCTCTCTTACTGCCCAGTACACTGACTTCTTCTCCTTTAACATCTCCGAACACTTCTTCCAGGATCTCTGCCTTTGCCATCTTTCTCTCATTTGTAGATGGTAATGAGGTGGCTAGGCTTGGCATTTTTTTGTTTGTTTGTTTCTTTAAACGCAAAGGTCTTGAGTGATGAAGAAGGTGTCACATGTTCATTGAGAGGCAAGAGGTTACATTTAATGAGGTTCATTTAATGAGATTTTGTATATTCAAGTGTCCGGGAAACGTGGTTCACAAGTTAGTATTCGTAGAGCTGTTCACCCATCACCACAATTTTAGAATATTCTCATCACCTCCCAAAGTAGTGTTGTACTCCTTACCTGTCAGCCCTCAACTCGCCTCCCCAGCAGTACCTCCTACACCAGTTCTGGGCATTCACTAATTTACTCTATGTCTCTACAGACTCAGCAGCTGACTCTTAGCCATCTGTGTTAGGAGAGCTGTCCCTTTGGGGAGTTCACCCGCAATCTCATGGGGGCATTCCTATACAGCTCCAGCTATTGCCGTCATGCCTGATTATTTGACTTTTAAAGGAGAATTCAGAAAGCAATGTTTTAATATGGTATTCAAATATTATTATAAATCTTAAGCTAAAACACACACACGTGCTTATGGGTTAGAGCTGACACACAGTCCACCAAGCTTCAGCTTACGTTTCGCTCGACCTGGGGCCAATGTTGCTAAGAATGACTCTCCATTGGAAGGATGCTAAGCCTTGGTCTCAGCCTCTCAGCACCTGTCCTCCATTTACAACCACAAGAATGGCTAGCCTCATTTCATGATCAATTCCCAATATTACCATACATTCCCTCTCTTCTTATCATTCCTCCCTTGTCCTTTTCTTTGAGCCCCCAGTGATTCTGGTTTGAAACCTCAGTTCCATTTTTACTTCTCCTTCTCCCACATTCATTCGCTATTGTGAAGTCCTACTTATTTAACCTGAAAATCACTGCCCCCGCCCCCATTTCCTAGCCTCCATTCTTCCTACTCTGACCTTAGATCAGACTCACGTTCCTTTCCACCTAAGGATGACCATTCTAACTTTCTAGCTTCTCTCTACACTGCAGAAAAGTTCCTATTTAACTAGAACTCATCCTTGATGCTGCTGCAATATTGACGTGCCCAAAGCACACACCTAAAGATGCTGGTCAAAAACTTACAGTGACTCCTAAGTTCCTCAAGGAGTTCCAGAGACTGGCAGGCATTCAAGACTCTTCCAACCCATGCCCGACCTGCCTTTTTCTACTTCTTTTCTCCATTCCACTTCATGCAGCTTTGGTTCCAATGGAATCACCTTGCCCCCCCCCCCCCACGTCCCCCCGCCATCCTTGGAATGGCTGTACATCTACATGTGCCAACGCTTAGGTGCTATCTCCTCTAGGACAGCATCCTTGATCGTCACAGAAATAACATCTTTCTCCTCTGAACTTCCATAATTCTTTTCCTTTTCACTTTCTCTAGATTACCACCATGTTCTAGCAAGTTCTGTTTGTGTACTTTTCTTATCACCTCTACCATATATTACCTTGTGGGACATACGCTAGCACACCCCCTTCATTTAACACAAAGCCTAAGACACAGAGGCTGCTCAATTAATATTGATCAGATGCAGCTAATCAGTTGCTTTAACTCATGCATAAGGATGCGTAAGGATAGCGTGGGGCCAGGCCGTGCTTCATTCTGCCGCACACAAGGTTCCTAAGACTTGGAATAGAGTTCCTGGCACCTAAGCACGACAGCACCTATGGATTTTCATCTTTATTATTTGGGGGCATGGATGCCTGCTAAGTGATAAGATTAAAAAAAAAAAAGCCTAAGCCTCCAAGTTTGCCAAAGAAAAGTCACGTGTGCCTAACTGGGCCTTGTGCATTCGTTAAGTACTCAAATACAACGCGATTAGGTAGTAGAATTGTGGGAGCTTCCCGAGCTGTAGGCAGATCCAAAAGTTGTTCTCAAAGATTAGAATGACATCTAGCTAGCAGAGGCTATTTTTAAAGGAACTCCGTGTCCCTAATCGAGTGAGAACAGTATCCCAAAAGTGTCATACACTTAGTTGTCTGCCTTTTGAAATGGCAATCCTGGGCTGTCAGTAAGGGACGTGGGGTCCAGGGAAAGTTTCCAATGAGAACTCTGAGTGAGCGAGCTGGAGGAACTGCATTTCCAGTAGTCCTTACAAGCATGGACGCGCCACAAGCGTATGACGAGCTGGGCTGTGAATGTTAACGATAACAAAGGCAACAGGCATTATATAAGCCTTCCATGTCGTGTGGGGGTACACCTTGCTTGCGTGGCATATCTGGCGGTTGTAGTTGTTGTTACGTACCATCAAGTTGGCTCCAACCCATAATGATCAATAGAATGAAACTCTGCACAGTCCTGTGCCGTCTTCACAATTGTTCCTAGGTCTCAGCCTAGGGACGCAGCCACCATGTCCACCCATCTCGGTGAGGGCCTGCCTCGCTTCTCCTTGCCCTCCGCTTTACCAAACATGGTGTCCTTCCCCAGGGACTGGTCTCTCCTGACAACAGGTCCAAAGCACACAAGATCAAGTCTTGCCCTCCTGACCTGTAAGGAGCATTCTGGCCTTATTTCTTCCAATTCAGAGTTGTTTGCCCTCTCGGCAGTCTGTTGTACTTTCAATATTCTTCTCTCGCACCCTAATTCACATGCATCGATTCATCGATGGTCCTCCTGATTCAATGCCCAACTTTCACATGCATATGAGGCCCTGGAGAACACCATGGCTTGGGGCAGGTGCATCTTCGTCCTCAAAGTAACCTCCTGTCTTGTGCAGAATATGTACCTCATGCTACGTTTACCTCATGTTACCTCATGCTCTTTTGATCTCTTGAACGCCGCTTCCAGAGGCATTGATTATGGATCCAAGTAAGAGTAAAAGCCTTGGCCATGTCACCGCTTCCTCCATTTCTCATGTTGCTATCTAGTGGTCCAGTTGTGCGGACTTGGGTCTTCCTTACATTGAGCTGTCATCCATTCAGCTCCTCGTGACTTTAAAGCAAGTTGTGGCATCTGAACACCGTGAGCTATTAAGGCCTGTTCAATCCTGATGCTACATTCTTCTTCCTATGATCCAGCTCCCTTGACGACTTGCTCAGCGTCGAGATTGAACAAGGATGGCGAGAGGAAGACAACCCTGAGGGTACAACCTTTCCCGATTTTAAACCGTGCTCTATTCCATTGTTCTTTTCAAATAATTGCCTCTTGATCCGTGGACAAGTTCTGAATTAGCACAAGGGAGTGTTCCATAATTCCCATTCTTCTCCAGGTCACCCAGAGTCTATTAAGGTTCACACAATCAAGTGGCTTCGCAGAGTCAATGAACTACAAGTAAACAGATCTCTGGTATTCTCTGTTTTGAGCCAAGAAGTCTGTGACCTCTGAGGTGATATAATTTGTTTGATGTCCTCTTCTGAATCTAGGCAGAACTTCTGGCAGTTCCCCGTATCTTTCTAATCCTTACAACATCCCTCTGAGGTGGGCCATATTATCGTCCCCATTGATGGATTGAGGCTATGGGAGATTAAGTAACTCTCCCAAGGCCACACAGTTGGTTCATGAGAGAGTCCAGGTTTGAACCCAGATGGAAACTTAAGCACTGCCTTAATTAACTCCATGTCTCTCTCGAAGCATAGGGAGGCCCATGAGATGAGGCAGAAGGGCCTAGAAGGCCATCTCTGGGGAGACACTGATGGAGGTGTGTTGTGGGCATCTTATCACCTATCTGAACTCTGCTCGTCACTCAGGCTCCATACTCGGCTTCCTCTGTTCTGATGGACAATGATAACCAGGCCCAAGGGGTTTCCAGAAAGACAATGCATGCCCTGGCTTGGCAAGTTATTTAACCTCACTCTACCTGCTCAGCAGCTGGTCAGAGTTAGAAGGGCAAGCTCAGGGACACGGTGAAATGGTGTTTGTGAGTGATGGATCTCTTGAGAGGGGTTTCAGAGAGAGAGAGAGAGGGAGAGAGAGAGAAGTGGCGAAGTTGTTCATTACTATGACTCCATTTTCAACCAGAACATTTAGTGGCCTGTTATTATGTATTCAACCTTCAGCTATTCCTCTAAGAGAGCTGGTAGAAATGATCATTAGCGTTGTTCAGGGGAAATTTTAAGGTAGCAGTAATCTGCTTTACTGGCTTTTCTGAAGAGGTGATTTCCTGCCCAATGACCTACTTGGTCAGGAAATACGAAGTGAATCTTAGTATTTGCTGAATCTTGCCTATGCTGATCTTAAGCAGATGCTCTACCAAAACAAAAGGCGAGGGGCCCTATCTCCATTTCTAGGACTATGATACTTAGATCAGCCACGGAGGTCTGATTTCACTGTGCTGGAATTTTGTTGAGTCCAATATAAATAAAATACTCAATATATGAACTAGACTTTGGAAAGACTTTCAGCACTCACAGAAGCTCCTTTTCATAGGATGGAGCCCATAGGCGTATTGGGTCAGCTCCACAGAACGAATCTAATTTATTTACGCTAAACTTCCGTGTCTCTCAAAAAGGCTGTGGGAATATGGGCTGCCCGCTCCGAAGGCTCTTTGAGGTGGAGTCCAAGCATGTCCTTCCTGTGGCTGCCTACCCGTCTGTAAACGCCGAATAATCATTCCTGCCCCCGAGCCAACAGAGGTTCTCAGTGACCCTTAGATGGAGGCACTTGATACATATAAATGACAGGAACAATGCTGATCAAACACCAAACAGGCAATCCTAAGGCAAAAGGAAGTTTAACCTTCTTTTCTATTTTGCTAATCCGGCCAGTGATGAAGCAGGGTAGTGAAACCCAGTCCTGAAGTGGTTAAAACCACCCCATCTGAGATTCTGGACTATCTTTCCTGGCCTCTATCTTTTGGATCCAATTCCACACATGTCTTGGGAGTGGGAGTCGCATATGAAGACAAACGTCTTACAAGCCAAGAGGTCTTCTCCCAGCTCTGTACACCCAGGGTGTAGCCCTGTGCAATTAGACTGGAGGAGGATAAGCAGGTGGTGACCTAGCCTTGATTTACAAAAAGGTAACAGACCTCCGGTACCAAGCTGTGTCAGTATTTCAAAGAATCCTTTCCCGAGAAAGCGCCTTCTCTACAACATTTCAATGTGTGACTCCTGGGCCAAGCACTGCTGGTCAATGAACCGCTAGCACACAACAGAATGGGGTCAACTTTAAGAGAGTACACTTTTCTATGCATTTTTAATTTTTTAAAAGTTAAAGTGAAGCAAAGGCACTTATACTAGCAGGAGAGGGGAAGGAAAAATTCACGGCCTAGGAGGGTTGCTTAGTCGGGCCCCTCCATCCCTTTTAGAGAAAAACAACTTAATGAAACCAGGGAGAAGAAATGAAAAAAATAAATCAAAAGAACACACACAGAAACTCACACACTGAATACCTACAAATGATAACTGGAATAGGTTCACGAGAAGAGAAGGGAAGTTGCCATTGGAGCCAATATTCCTTTTCTTTTTCTCTTATCCTTCATCCTAAGCATGTTCTATATAATGCAGGAGAACATTGGGTCAGCTCCTGGCTGGGAGGCAGGACCCTGGAGTTCTATATCTGATGTGGCTGTGGGCTTGGCATGAGAGCAAGTGGGAGAAGCTCCCCTTGTCATAAAGAGCATCAGAATAGCACCCCCCCCCCCACCAATCTTGTCAGAACTGGGAGGGCCACTTGTTTTGCTGCTCTAAGCTCAGTCTCTGCATCTGTGACAAAAAAAGGGTTGTTTAAGATGATCTCAAAAGTTGCTGCCTATTCTAAAAGACGTTTGCGTTCTACGGTACTTTGAAGACAGTCCCTCATTCAGGATCTCACTTTTCCCAGTGAGTTCAAGAATGCTCAATCCCACGATCCTTCTTTGGATGACTGTGCCCTGCCCACCACCCTTAAAACCTGAGAGAAGTGTGGCATGTGGCTTTTCTCTGATAACGTGCTTCTCTCTGTCCTGTCCTGGGATGTTTCGTAGTCTCTCCTACCCAGTGAAAGCTTTTCACTGACCATCTCCCCTCAACACAACAAAGCTTCAAGATGGAAGTCTGTGTGTGAGGGTCGGGATTACAAGAGCATTTCATTTCTTCTTCAAAGGCAGATTGGTGGAAGTTGCTGAGCTGCAGCATATGTTTTGGGTTGGGTCGTCCATTTGAATGGAGGAAGTGCCTGGAAATCTCGGGTGCTCCCTAGAGAAAGATGAAGTGGGTGACACGTTGAGATCCGCTTTCTCCTAGTTTCCCAGAGTAGCTGAAGCGACATTTGTTGGTGGATCACCAGCTCTTGTTCTGTTACATGCAGAAGGCCAGCATTTCAGTAAACGACATGGGAGAGGATGGACAGCTGTCTAGGCTAGGCTCTTTCTAGAAAAGGGCTTCAAGATGACCTACAAGCTCCAGCAGGCCACAGGGTAAATGCAGTCTATAAAGCAGAGAAGAAATTGGGACATGTTCAGACTTCTCCAGCAAAATTAATCTCCTTGGGGGCTTGTGGTTCACTAACGGAACCTGTGAACCAGCTGTATGTAGTGTGCACTCTATTTCCTCACGTCTCTAAAACTGACAATGGTCTGTAGGTCAAGTTCCAACGGAAGTGATATTTCTGACATAGCTCTATAAATAACACACTGGAAAAAACCCATCAGCTCCAAATGGCCCCGGGACCCACACACTATCTATCAAGTAACCGCAGTAGTTGTGCTGCCATTTTAGATGAGAGGGGAAAAAATTAAAATATATCTTTTGCTATTTATAATCTTCTGAGCTCAAAGTTGTTAGGCTTCTTTCCGATTTGCAGATAAATCGCTTGGATTGTAAAGCCATGCAATCCCTGCCTCATCCAAGGTCAGCAGTGTTCATGGTGGAAGGTATGGAGCTGGTAAAGGGAAAAACTGCTTCTCTTTGATAAGGCATCTGCTTCATTCCCAATGTCTCTTGGCTAAAGGGGGATGGATTGAATGATTCCCAGAGTCTTTGCTTGCACAACACCCCCAGGCTGACCCAACTCCCACTAAAATATGTACTGAGAAACGTACAAAGAAGCTGGAAGACAGTGGGGGAACGTGGGGCAATCAGACCTTTTGGAATGCAAGAGTTAAAGATGGATTACTTCCCGGTAGAAGGAGGTGGAAACAGGGTTAGCTAATCACCAGCCTAAAGACTGGTGTGTGCTGGACCTGATCCCTCAGAGCAACTCCATTTGCTTGAGGGTGGGGAGAAAATACTGTAAATTTACAGGGACTGGCAGTGGTCATGTCCATTGTTTCCCAAAAAAGACAACTATAAGAATGAAAAGGGGGCGATTGTACTTGGATAATAGGGGTAACCTCGAAAGACTCTTTCACAGGGGTAGCAAAATTACAGTTCATAAGCATAGCAAAATTACAGTTATGAAGTAGTGACAAAACTAATTGTATGGTTGCGGGGGGGGGGGCACAACTGGGCATTAGGAAGGTTGGGAACCACTGGCCCACAGAGATGCCATGTAGGAAGCATGCAGAATTAGGAGGAGAACCATGTAACCTGGTCAGTGTGGGCGTCATCCCACTTGCCAGCCAAACCGTTCTCTGAATGATGCTACATAGGACTTCACTGGGTGTGCAGTGGCAATCATCAAGGCCCTGAAGTGCAATTAACAAGCTTGGGAAGGGCAGAACCACAGTGGCTCAGAAGATGTAGGCTCTCTAACCTGGTTCAACTCCCAAAATTCCTTGGGAGCCCATCCTGCTCACCCTGGGAGGCCTCACTCTAATCAGCTTTCTTCCTATTATCTTCTAGGACATATGTCTGGATGGCACAAACAATTAAGCCATCAACAAACCACTAGTCAAAAGGTTGGTGATGAGGTACTTCAGAAAACAATGTTGAAGGGGTCAAAGAACTAAAAATTATATCATTATAAATGAGAGGGAGTACAGATTAGGGACACAAAGCCCATTTGTAGCTAACTGGACATCCCCTTAGAGATGGGTCTTAGGGACCAGTCAGTCAGAGTACAATGTATCAACAACGAAACACGCAACTTTCCTCTAGGTCTTTAATGCTTCCTCCCCTCCCTCCCCCCACTATCATGATCCCAATTCTACCTTACAAATCTGGTTAGACCAGAGGGTGTACACTGGTACAGAGAGGAACCGGAAACACGGGGAATTCCGGACAGATGATCCGGACAGAACCAGTGGTGAGAGTGGCCATACTGGGAGGGTGGAGGGAAGGTGGGGCAGAAAGGGGGGACCGATTACAAGGATCTACATCTAACCTCCCCCTGGAGTACAGACAACAGGGAAGCAGGCGAAGGGAGGCATCAGACAGTGTACAATATGACAAAATAATATAATTTATAAATTATCAAGAGTTCATGAGGGGGGGAGGGGAAGAAATGAGGAGCTAAAACCAAGGACTTAAGGAGAAAGCAACTGTTTTGAGAATGATGATGGCACCAAATGTACAAATGTGCTTGGCATACAATGTATGGATTGTGATAAGAGTTGTATGAGCCTCATAAAAAAAAA
>PVJH01031591.1:0-23485 GCA_004026705.1 Nesogale talazaci
GCCCTAATCTTAACTCATATAATTTGGCAACTGAACCCTTGTAATGCAAGAGTTGATTGCTCAGCAGCAAACTCAAAGGTCACTGCTTCAACCTACCATGACTCCAAAGGAGAAGACAAACGGTGATCTTCTCTCATAAAGATGACAGCCCCAGAACCTGGAGGGAAAAGGGGATGAGAGGAGGTGCTATTCCATTACATAGCTACCATGAGTTGGAATGGATCCAGGGCACCTAATGCTAGTGTAACATCATACCTTTGGATATTATTCCACTTGAAAATGGATTTCCATTGATATGTTAATAAACTAGTTTGACTAAAGAGAACGGCCATCTCTTTTGACTTATGAAGAAATTCAGTAAGTAAGTGATCAGGCAGGGACACTAGAAGAGAGACCAGAGACACCCCAAGAGCACTCAGGAGCAGAAGCTCAAGAGAAACAAAGAGCTTCTTCCAGAGCCCAGAGTCAGCATGTGCAGTTCAGACGTGAGCCTCCATGGAAGTAAGGGTATACGTGTTCTGTGTGTTAAGCCACCCACTTCTGTTACAGCAGCGCTGGAGAACTAAGATTGTCGAGGAGCATAAACCATGGAAAATAGGTACATATTATTGGAATTAATAAAGAAAGTGGATGATAGCGACTGCTTTTAAAAGATCTGTCATGAAAAATAAGTATTTATGTTAGATGGCAAGAATACTTTAAGATTATAAACATTGAAGGGAATCGCCCTGCGTCATTTGGCTGTCATTGGACAGCACTTAGCAGTCTATACGTGGGACATAGGATGTCATGGCTGGTTGCTTTGGAGTACATTCTGATTCCTCTTGACCCACATGCATCATAATAGAATCATGCTACCTGAGATTTTCAATAACTAGTTCTTCAAAGAGGGGCAAAACCAAAACCAAACTCGTTGTCCTTTTGTTGATGCCAACTCCTAGTGTCCCTCTTCTAGAACAGGGTAGAACTTTCTCTGTGAGATTCTGAGACCGTCCCCCTTCACAGGAGTAAACAGCCCCCACTGCCTCCCCCTGAGTGGCTCCCGGTTTCAAACGGCCCACCTTGAGGATTGCAGCCCACCATGCAACCACGCTGCCACCAGAACCTCACTTGAAACAGACAGGCTGTAGTTATCACAGAAATTGTAGAGATGAATAGGATGATGTATGTGCTTGTATTTACTTGTGGTACACAGTTACTAAATGAACTTGGCCAGTCCCCCTTCCCTTGATTTCTTACTAAAAGCCACTGATGTTACTGAGTGGCCAAGACTCATTAATTTCACTTGTGCTGACCATTTAAAATAATATCGCTGAGAATGCAAAAAGAGTCCAAATGAGGTGATTGCTGCAGAAAATATCACCGTGGTGCCAAAAGTCTCGCCAAATATGTCATGTGTCACAAATGGGACCGGCTCAGCACCTGAATCTGTCCGCTTGTAGCCAGATTGGCCGTGTAAAAGGCTCTGTTGGGCATTTTTAAAGGCAGCAATACGGTAAGCCTATCAGCAGAACTGAACATGCCCAGGAGAGAGAGGAGGTGCTTTGAGAAGCTGTGCAAGGAGAAATAGGAGTCCCTTAGCTCCTGGCAACCTCTCACATCCTTAAAACTGCTTATTGACCTACAGGGAAGTTTCTCTCTGATATCCCTGCCCATTCTTGCAGCCAGTCTTTGCCTCAGCACTGCAAGATTGTAACAGCTCTTAGATCTTCCTAAACAGAACTATTCCCAGGCTGCAGGCCAGAAACATAAATTAGTATCTCTGAAACCTGGCCATTTTCTTGCCTGCTTTTATTGATTCATTATATAGGGCTACAATGATAATAGGTCTTTGTTTGCTCGGATCCTTGTTATTCCGCTGCAAATTGTTGATAACATCCTTTAATTCACAAATATGTCCCAATTTGAATAATAATTTATACATTCAATTTGTCTATAGTCATTTCTGATAGGTAGACTGGGTCAAGACCTCCTCTCCAGTATTGTTTTTGTCTATATTTTATAGTCCATATTTATGGATTTATTACTAGAAATTTCCCTTGAAATAAATAGGTGCATGGATGGATAAACATAGATAGATGGATAGATATTGGCATATAGATTTATAAGTCGGCAGGCAGATAGGTATGTAAGTAGGTATATAGTTGTGAAGATTTCATATATTGAAAAATAATAAGCAGATACTAGCATCTCAGATTCTTTTTCTTCTGTTCTGTAGATAAAGTTGGCTTAAATGAACCTCAATTTTTTTTTATTTATGTGTGAATGTGCTTATTGTTTGTTTCTTGTGATTCTTGGAGAACTAATGAAAGGAGCTCCTAACCAAATTCAGAATGTTAAAAATCATCTATCATATAAAGGAGTTAAGAATGTTCAACATCTACCCCTACAATTCTAAATACAGCATAATTTCTGAAAGCACAGAAATTATATCCTTATGTCTGCCTGATTGAGGACACCTAGTCCGTCGTATCTATTGCATTGTGTCAAGACACAGCAAGCATTAGGTGAAGTCTAAATTGGCTAAACGGGTCAGACAAATCCCAAAAGGCGTCGATAGCAACATTTGTAGTCTAACATTTGTGGACAGCTCTGTGATTTATGAAATGGATCTTTCTCACTTTCAAAGTGCCACTAATAGAAATCTATATGTAGACATCTTAATCTATATAAACTAGAATAAAAATTTTCCACCTTTAAAATGGGATAGTTGTCTTCTAAAATTTAAGACTTCAGAGAAAAGTCAACATCAATGTCAACCTTCACTCTGTGACATGATATTGGAATATTACTGTTATCATTCATGATCATGCCAAATTTGAATTTACAGCTGGATTTGGGGACGACCCTATAGGTTTGTTATGAGTCAGAATCTAGTTCATGGCAGATAGTTGGATTTCATGTGTCTGTGTGCATGTATATATATGTGTGTATGTGTTGAGAATGTACAAGAGGATATTCTTGTCCCATAATATGAAATTGAATATATAGATTAAATATATAAATAGGGTATCTTTCTACTCAACTGTAGCCTTATCTAGTGTGAAAAGTATTCAGCTGTAAGCATCTATGTGTAACATCGACTGATAGTAGAGATTGTGTTAGACTAGTTTGTCTAGAGAAACAAACCACTGGCACTCTTCTATGAACAAGAAAGAACTTTATATTAAGAAGCAACTTCTCATCAAGAGAGTGTCCAAGTCCAGTCCAACTCAAGTTCTTAGGTCAGATGCTAGCCACACCCGTTCAGACTCTCAGAACTGCAGGCCTGTGGTACAGAAAACTGAAGCAGGGAGACCCCAGGCTGAGGTAGGTGCCTAGCCTCCTGGAGCGACAGTCCATGGAAACACAGCTGGGTGCTGACAGCACTCAGGGTTGGATGGCCCATGGGAGATTACTCCTAGAGACAGACACAGAATTCCAGTGATAGCCCAGCAATGAGAGAAGACAAGGTGGCAATGAGCGGCAGTCCCCAGAGATCCTCACTCTCATATAAAAGGCCATATGTCCAAGGGAACATCACCAAGCTAACACTTGAGTCATAGATTTGACTCCCTCCTCTCCAGGAGTGTCTAGTTAAGAAAATCATCCAAATACCACAGAGATAGAGTTGGTTCTTAATAAATCCTAGGTGAAATTACTCAGATTAAAAAAATATAGAAGTGCTCGCTTCGGCAGCACATATACTAAAATTGGAACGATACAGAGAAGATTATCATGGCTCCTGCGCAAGGATAACACGCAAATTCGTGAAGCGTTCCATATTTTTGCTTTGCCCTCTCGGAGGCCATGGGGCTTTTCTGCCTGATGGTGGCCTTCTTCATCCTCTTTGCGATGTGAAGGAGCCGTCTCCACCTCCCCTCTTTCTCTGCCCCACGTCTCGTCTGCCCTGTATGTTCCTCTCCCTGCACCTCCCCAGGCAGCCTGGGGAAAGTCATTGGCTCAGGGTTTGACAGAGGGAAGCAAATAAATACTGTACTCATAAAGATGAAAAAAAAAAAAAAAAAGAACTGCTCCAAGGCAGAGTCATGCAATCACAGTTGACTTTGCCTCCTAAGAAGAGTTGAGAATTGACACACATTTTGATTGCATGTATGGTTTTTACCGTCAGTGGTGGCACAAGATACATCCAGTGAATAGAAGCACATGACGTGGCTACATATTCTACAAAGTATTGGTCAACACCCCCGCCTTCCCCACTTCCTTACCCCACCCCTGGGACACAGAATCCTTCAGTTCAAAATGTCACTAATTTGAGGACTTAGTCTGTTCTAAACCATTCCATTAGATCTAGACTACTTTTGCTGTACCTAGTTGTTTTGCCTTCACAACTAAATGTTTGAACATCCTTTCTTCTACAAAACAAAAGCAAAAATGACTTCTTCCCTTGTTGCTATTTCAAAGGCCAGTTTCATTCATTTGGCCATCAGGACAGTGATGAATATTGCAAGACCTTTTTTTATTAAAATGTGTTTATTAGCCATCACACATCTTATCATTTTTCTTTGGCAAGAACTATCTACTGATATCATCCTTTGCAGTAGGCTTTCTCAGGTGGCTAAATGAAACACAGACCGCTAACCCTGGACTCCTGAGTTTCTGACTGATCAAGTACAGTCAAGAATGTGCATACCTAGCACCTTTCCCAGTGTTCCTGGTGCTGCTAGTCTAATGACTAAAGTTTGGCAGTAACTTGCCTCCTCCAGGCCCCTCTCCACAGTTCTCCAAATTGGTTTTCTCTGACACCCTGCTGCTTCTTATTGGTAAAAAGTCGTTCTCACCCATTTGCACATTATTTCTCCTCAGTGCCCTTTTCCATAAAAACTTTCTCGTTTTAAGGTCAAATGCCAGCTGAAGTTCTCCAGCTATGTGAAAGACACAAAAAACAAAGAAGCAAAAATTCCATAAAATTCACTGCCATTGAGCAAATGCCAATTCATAATGACCCCAAGGGAAGAACTGCTCTTGGGAGCTTACAAGACTCTGGAAACTCTCCTCTGTCTTTCTCCTTTTGAGTGGCTGCTGGATTTGAACAGCTGAGCATGCACTTACTGACTTAGTGGGTAACCACTATGCCTCCAGAATTCTGAAGGAAAGTCACATTTAAAAAACCACTGCTATTTAGTCAATTCTGACTCATCTGGAGGGGAGTGATATAAAAATACCTCTTCCTCCTGCACAACAATGCCTTGGTTATCAACCTGCTGTGCTAGGTGGATACTTTGCATTCTTTTCTCTTTTTCTTTGTTAAGCATAGTGCTGAGCACTTAATTAATTGGTGTTTACTAAATAGTACTGAATAAATAAATTGAAATGCAAATACACTATCTCTGAGAAGGGGCATTACAGTATTAGCATGGATTAGTTTCCTTATCCCTTGTAATCTACTAAAGTCCCCTGAATATAAACCACCTCATAAATCAATGTTAAAAAAGAGTATGTTACAAAGTGATTTTTTTGAAGCAAAAGGTCAAGTCAAATTGATGACATCATCATATTTCTGTGTGTGTGTGTGTGTGTGTGTGTGTGTGTGTTTTCACATCTGTGGGTTTAAACCAATGTGAATAGTTCAGCTCATTTGGGCAGTTTGAACCAGAGAATTTAAGAAAGAAAATAAAAATCCACTTTGGAAATGGGAAAATGGGTATTAACCAGATTTTCTATCCAGCTTCATACCCTGCACTCTGTGTTTGGCCCCTAAGTAGAACATTTTCCTGAACTTATGGAAAAGGCCCTGTCAATGAAGATTTCTGGTTCATCATGAGCTGTATGTGGGTCTCCATCTTTTATTCCCCCTGAGAATATTAGGTTGTGTTGAAAGCTTAGGTTGTGTTGTTGTTGTTTTTTTCCTCTCCTAATTTCTTTCCCTAGAAATTCTTACACGCAAATTTCAGAGGTGAAGGTAGCTTACCCTCACCAAAGACTGAAACAAAATATTCTCATGACTTAAATTTTTACTGAAGGGAATAAAAAGAGTTCATATTCAAAACATGTTTATTTCATTTCTTGGAAAACAGATGGAGCTTAGGCTGGACATAGAAATGGTCTGAGCCCCAGAAGTACGTGGCATAAATGCTTTGTGTGAAGTTGTAGTTGCTGGATTTTGGGGACACTGAGGGGATGTCTTAAAGGAGGGACCAGAGTAAGTGGATAGCAATGAGGGAGCTTGGGGCTAGGTCTGCTCACTAAATGATGTGGAACTCTTTCAACAAAGTAACAAGTGGATGGAGCCAGTGCCAACAGAGGGAGGAAGAGATAGGAAGACAAGTTTATAAAACCAGAACATTATTATAGCTAAGTAGTGTAATGCTTTTTTCTCTCTTTTCTCTCTCTCTCTGTCTCTCTCTCTCTCTCTCCATCAAAAGGGCAAACGGATGACTTTTGTCGCATTTTTGAAGGAAAATTATTTTTAGTTGATATATTTGAAGGTATATATCAAAATGCCTCGCTCCAATTTCAATGAGATGCAAACTGCCTTCAAGAAATCAACATTGTGCTTTGTGCTTTCCATTTGTAAAAAGAATTAGGTGTCCGTCTGTAAACTAAAGTCATTCAAGCATCATTGCAAGGTGTACTGAATAGTGTCAGTTAGAGCTTCCAGAAAAATAGCAGACTGCAACAGGATTGATGTAATGAGAATTATTCTGGTCACAAGCTTTCCTGATGGCTGATGATATGCTGTTTATATGTGTGGGCAAAAGGTTAGCAGGTATCTGTAGTTAGTCTGTCCTTTTGATCTTTTGTTTTCTTAATCTGTCAATGACAATTTGGCATGATGCGACCTTTGCAATTCCAGGACTATGCCTTGTCTTGTACGTCGGGGCCTGACATAGAGTTGTGGCTCAATAAATATTTGTCCAGAGAATGAGGAGCTCTTTGACTAGTGAAGGCACAGCAATAGACTCTGAGCTCACGGTAAAATCATTTCTGTTTCCTTGTCTCTCAAACTTAAGAGGCAGAATGCGTACAGTGAACTCTCTGTCAAGTAAAATCACCCCAGCGACTACAGAGGCTAAGGTTACATAGAATTTTTTTTGACCTGTATACCAGGAAGCAGAGCTCTTAGATTCAACTCTGTATACCCAAGGGGTGTGCAGATATTTAGGGGGAAGTGTGAAAGCCTGAGTCTATTTATAAACTGCTTTGGATGCTGTACAGAACATGGTCAACATTTGAACATCTCATTTTGTGAGTACTTTAACCTGCCTGCCCCTGGCCCTCTCATCCTTATCCCATTGTCTAAGCCCAAAAGGGAACTGAATGGATTCTGTTGTTCACTAATTTCAGTTTAGCAATACAGCATTTCTGGTTATTCTGCAAAATGAACTTCTCCAAGTAAGAAATAATTTGTCTATTTTCTTGATGCCAAACAAGTCATTTGTCTGACCTACTCACCTAGTCATGGGTAACTTTAGTTTCTTTACATAGGTAGTACAACACGGAGGCATATTACTATATCAATAGTATTTACACGTCCCGCTTTAATCATATGATTTTATTCTTTGTTTCTCTGAGAAAAATAATACATACTTTGCATACTAGGAGATACTGTGTGAAATTGTTCCCTGAAAATTGCTTGAAATATGGTATGAATCCATGCCAGAGTTCAATGTAACTTAATTCTTAAAATAATTAGAGAATATTTGGGGATTTAAAAAATATTTTAATATTTCTGATGAAGGGAAGCTTTCATCTGTCCAATATGAACAGCAAACAATTCCCAATTACTTTTTTATTCCTCCTCCATGGAGAAGAACTCTTAACATGAGAGTGATCCTGTCAAGACTGTGGAGCAAAGCAGTGTTTGTTGCATAAAATCTGCTTGTTTTCTGCATTTGTATAGAACAGAGAAATAAATCCATAGGTTCTCATTAGTGTGTAAGAGAGAACTTTATACCAACAGTAATTGTATATTAAGGACACATCCTAGCCCTGTCCAGGTCAAGTCCCTAAGTTCAAAATTAGTCCATATGTCTGACACCTGTCTATAATTTACTCCTCAGACTTATACAATGCATACAATGACGTTGAATGCAGAAAAATCATAGGCCAGTTTGTGGAAAATCTTATGGATCAAGTGGTGGTGGGAGTATCTCAGTGCTGGTGTGGGTCTCCAAGTGGTTCCTCCAGTTTCAGGGCTCTGTCTCCATCAGCATAGCTCCAGGTGGCTTATCAATGGGAATGTGTAGTCGAGGGTATTCCTAGCCTCCAGTGTGCTATTTACCTCCTTTGTGCCTCCAAACGAGGTCTTCAAGCTGTGACCTGGTTAAAAGTCTAGACTCCACTTCTTCCTCAAGTTGACAGATTTGTTTATCAACATTTTTATTGGCACGCAATATACATATCATCTAATGGAATATTTTAAGTGTTGAATCATATAAAGGATAATTGTAGAATCAGCATGACACCTATCTTAGAGCATCTCCTCTTCCCTCTCTGTTTGAACCACCTTTAAAATGTGTTGTGCAGTCATGAACAATTCTATTACTCCCACCCCGCTCCTCCCACCTCTGTTAATTATTCCAGAAATGCCCTATTCCTCCCTATTGCCCACATGCCCTATAACACCGTGTATCAGTTACTTTCATAATACTGCCATTTATTCTGTGCTTCACATCAAGGAAACCCAACAAAAGACAATGAAAGTCAAATTATACTAAGGTGGTAAGGATAAGATCATGCAAATATAAAGACAAAAATATAATCTGTGGGACAGAGAAAACCCCCATCAGCATTCAAGAAGCCAAGAAGGAAATTTCTGTCATGGAACATCTAAGAGATGCCTGCACCCAGAACATATTCAGGTTGTGTCTATGGGAATTCACCTGGCAAGTATAGAGTTTGATCTGGTCTAATCAAGATTGCAGTGGTCTCTGCAGGAGACCAGTAAGGCTGATTGGGGCTCTAGTCTTTAGCTAGAGCAGATCTGCCAGCAACTCTGCCTGTCTAGATACTCTGCAGGTAAGGTTTGGCATTTCACTATCTTGCACAGCCTTCTATAAATTATGTGTTCATAATTTTAGCTCTGGTACTTGTTTCTTCCCTATATTTGAGTTTTATAAATAGAAATCTTTGGAAAACACAAGCTGGTGTGCTTCTTATGGCTGGTTGTTTGAATGTAAGCCTTTCAGACCCCAGACACTATTGCTACTGATAGCCGGGCACCCTCTACTTCCTTTTCCACACTTTTCTATAGCATCCTTAATTTTAGTCATCATTTCAAGAAGTTGAGTATTGAGCCAGGCCATGATATAAGAACTAATTGAAGCTATGAGCCAGCATGAGCCAACAACTCATTCCTAGAAGAAAATATAGTTTTGTAGCCTCTTGTAATTTTGGTTTTTACTGTGGAACAAAGCAGTTCATATAATTCTATCTATCTGTGTATGTCTATTGTTGTGGTTGAAACATGCTGTCTAGGTAGTTCTGACTCATAGTGCTGTCATATATAAAACAATGAAACATTCTCTGTTCCTGCATCCTCCTCATGACCATTACTGTATCTGTGTCCTTTATTTGCAGTCACCATGCCAATTCACTTTTGGGAAATTCTCTCGTTTTTCACTGACACTCTATCTAACCATTCGTGATGTCCATCTCCAAGGTATGGCTCATTATGGAAAAGTAAAAGAGAGAGAAAAAACGTCCAAAGGATGTGACACATTCTGACTATCTTTATTTCTAAGGGAATGTTGACTATTTTGCTTCCTAGACAGGTTTGTGCTTTCTTGTGGACACCCATGGATCAGCAAATATCCTGTGCTCACAGCAAAACTACACAGCCTCAATTCTTCTTTGAGTTCTTTATTCACTGTACTGCTTTCCCAGGTGCATGAGACTGCTGAAAAGATCATGACTTGCAACAGGTGCACCTCTGTCCTAAGTCTTGAAATGTACTACATCATTTGACTTCTTGATTACCGCTTCCATGACAGTTATCCATAGTGGAGTGAAACAAATAATAGTAATCAACAAGTCTTAGTTATTGTGTTAATTCTTATACATAGTGGTCTTTTATGACCTTTATGAATAGACTGCTGTATCTTTCCCCTCAATCTCAATGGAAAACTCAAGTATGGATTTTTTAGTTGCTAGCCAACTGTGTAGTCACTGAAACACTATATTAGGGTGCTCTAGAGAAACAAAACCAGAGCACTAATAATTTTGTATATATTTATAATAGTTAATTAATCTATAAAGTAATACAAATGGCTTGGTGCAACTCACTTCCATGAGACAGCTAGTCACTGGCAGTCCTTCAAGTCTTGAGGGCCACCGGGCAGTCCTTGGTAGAGCAATTCAGGCTATCCAGTCATAGGCGGCCAACAGCAAGGCAGGTCATCAACAGTCACTAACAGTTCCTAGCTCAAGAGATGTGTATTCTAGCAGTGTGGCAAAGTAGGGCTTGAAGGAACCTCAAATTACAGTGACACAGTCCTCGGGTTAGGTGTCCTACAGACAGTGTAGATTGCAAATGGAGGCACAGAACAAGCTCAGCAGCCGCACACTGGTCCAATGATCAAAGAATAAGAGACAAGAAAGGCGAAGTTCGCGGATGCATTTATCTCCTGTCATCCAATGAATGCCACATGTGTTCACTGGCCATGTTGGCACAGTAAATCTACCTATCACAAACACCAAGCCTCCTTGCACAGCATGTTCTCCCTAGGTATTTGCTAAATTAACACAATATCCTTTGTTATGATTTCTCTTACCCCTGTTGTTCCTTAGTGGTGGACATAATAGAAAAAGGTAGTTATCAGTGACCCTTAAGATATTCAAATGATAAGCACAACAGAGATTGACTTTTAATCTTTGAGAAATCAGATAAGGAATTTTCCAGAAATGGACATAGTGAAAGATTCTTTTACTCTTTTTCCATTAAGCCAAGTAAAGTTTAGGGCTGTGCTGAATATAGCAGTCGCCATTGGACAAACTGTCAAAGCATTTCCAATCCACTTGGTTATTTCACGGCTTTGCTCTAATTACATAGAAAGCATGCATTTATGATAAAAGAGAATACAATTCTTCCTTCTAATGATTTTCAAACGCTAGAACAATTGAAAAGTAACTGCATTTCTTTGCATTGCCAAAAGATAGCATACTTTTAAAAATTATTCCTTGAGAGGCTGGAGGTCTCCATGCATGCAAAATATGTTTTATGGTTAGTCCCCAACCTAGGACACCAAGTTCTCTAGAATTTCCTTCACTTCTTAAAAAAAATTATGTGTCCTTTTCTTCTGAACCTTGCTTCTGTCAGATTGTCAATAAGTAAATGAAGGGAAACGGTGGGAAACTGCTGGGGCTGAGTGGAAAGTCTTTGAGCTGTAGGTTATAAGACGCAAGTATTGTCTGTCTCTCTTGAGGAGTAAGACAAATTTATAAAGGACGGTTTGGAAAGTTAAGTGAAAACAAAGAAGCATAACACGAATTTTCCTTCTCACTATTTGTACACAGTGGCCCGATACCTGAAGGTAATGCTCACATCATTTGAAAAATCACTTGTAAGATATGTCTTATTTTTTATGGAAATTTCTCACAAAATTCCTCTTCAATTATATTTCTATAGTGAGAAACTGTGAGTAGTGGCAATAATTGTGGTAATAATGAGTAGTGACTTTGAAGACCTGCTTTCCAATCTTGGCCACTCATTGGGCACATTAAGAATCTGTTAAATATGCACTTTCTTATAAAATTAAGACAAAGATAGCACCCACAGTGTTGCAGAAGTAGTGAGAATTTTATCGATTGAAGCATTGAATCACTCAAAAGAATGAAAGAACAAGTACGGACTGTGGGAAGTCTACTCTTCAAGTGCTCCCCTAGCATCAGGCAGCCACACCTGCAAGAAGCTCATGTCAACTGTACTCTGGATCCTAATATTAGTGGCACGAGGCTCCCGAATGTTTGTGGAAAAACTCAATTATCGTTTAATTTCCTTTTTCTGTTTGGTTTGTTTTTGGGGCATCACTGCCCTCTGGTGGTGGGAGTAGGAGGCTCAGTCTTGCTGCTGGATTTGAACCTCCAACCCAGTGGGCCGCAGTCCCGCGCACAACCACGACGCCACCAGCGCTCAGCCTAATTTTCTTTTTCTAAGACCATCCTGAAGCCCCTTCTTATATAACGGCTGTACACACATAGCACACCAAGCACGTGACATACGATTTGCTACTCAGTGTGAATTTTGAACATTTTCATTAAATCCTCAGAATACCCTTGAAGGTCAAATATGATATCCCCACCTTAAAAGGAAGAAATAAATTCCTAGAAAGTTAAAGTCACCTGTCAAAGGTTAGACAACTTGTGGGAAGTAGAGAAAGAATCGAAGCCCCGGTTGGTTGGTTGAATCTAAATTGATTTGTGCTGTTAGCTAATCTACTCAGCAACTTAGCACCTTTGAGTCGTGTCCCCCGCAACCCCCAGCGCTCACCTACAAGGGTACATGCAGTTAGTCTGTGGTTATCATAATGTTGTAAGCTCTTTCCTGCATGCACGATGTTATTGAACATGACACAACTGCAGGATTCAGTTGTATCTTGAGCCAATCTTTTTGCAATATAGAGGGTATTAAATACAAAAACGTAAGAATCAGAAGGATTTTCTAAGACTAAGAAAGTCAGATAGAGGAGCCGTCTGTGTCCTTTGGGTCTAGGAACTCTGTGCTGGAAACCTCATAGATTCAAGATGAATGATAATGACCTCTCTCCCCAAATTACTTCAGGCTTCCTTGGAGCTGGTGCCCTTAATTCTGATTTCTAACCTCCTGCACCAGGGGTCGGCAAATGCTTGAGGCCGAAGAGCCCATCCTGTCCCTCCTAACAACTTTAAAATTGCTCAAGAGCCGTAAACATGTTTTTCCAAACATGAATTTACCAAGATCTGAAATAATAACCTTGAAATGTTTTCAAGGTTACTTCAGAGCTGCATGTTCACACTGAAAGAGCCGCATGTAGCTCATGAGCCGCAGTTTGCTGACCCCAGTGCTACACAGTCAGTGAATGAAGTTCTGTCTCTTGAAGTCATGTACTTGTTCTTTCTGTCCAAATGGCACTGGATAGCTAAGACAACTTCTAAGAGTGTTCACAGGCATCTGTTGTGTTTGGTGGTGATCTGCGTGTTTGGCAGATTGAAGGTTGGGTTTCTGCTGTCACAAGCAGTCAGAGTCTCAGGAACCACAGGGGATCGCGATGAGTCAGCCTTGACTCCATGGTGATGAGTTATAGCAGAGAGCCTATTCCCAAGGTGATAAGGTCACAGGTCGCTTTCATCTTCACTCTTTTACAGTAGAATGATTCATTACCGGGTAGAAATTAGTGTGGATAAATCCTATGGGAAAAAATGGGATTCATGAGGTCATCTATAAAATGACTAGGTTATGGCTCTCTAGATTTTATGATTTTAGAGTTCTGTGGTGGGAGTTTCATAAACACATTTCTCTTTAAATGTTGTCTTTTTCTTGGCAATCCATAGCAGCTTATAGTCTTGTGTAGCTTTAATGATGTTTTATATTTGCAACTGCCTCTATGGGCTGCCAGTTCTAAGCAGAAGGCACTATTGATTTGCTCTTTAGAACTTTATCCTATTAAAGAGGTTAGAAGTATCTTATTTTCTAGAAAATGGCTATATGGGAAACAGAGTATTTAGTAATACACAGAACATGGAAATATATATGAAAGACGAGCATTTAATTTTCATTTGTAAATAGTACGATGCTATATAATAAAGGGAACAATAATATGAAAATGTGACTATTTCAAGCTAAAGGTGACTGGAAATCAGTAAAAAAGAATGGAAAACCTGATGTTGTGAAATTCAACAAGGGTTGGAGAAACGTGATATCTCACAGTGGAAGGGTATTGGCTGAAGAGCAGTGAAATTTCAGAGGATTAGGTTTGATGAAATACAATTGTGACAGAAATATAATTTCAGCCACATCGTTTTGGCATAATTAGAAAGGAAAGGTCTAGAGGCAGTGTTGCAGATAGGGAATGAATTTTAGAGATTCAGGCAAGAGATCATTAAAAATGTTTAGAATTGGAGCGGCAAGAATAACTATGAGAGATGTTGTTGAATTAGAACCATGTGGGAGGTTCAGGAGAAATCAAAGGTGATGTGGGAAGTTGCTTGCCTTAGGGACAAGATAGATGGTAGTTCCTACTACAATGATGGAAATGTTGCAGAAAAATGATGAGTTCGATTTTTAAAATTTATTTTTAACATTAAGCCTGCCAGTCATTTTGATTTTCTTATGGAGAAATGTTGCTATCAAAATTGTGTGAATTTTAGATGTTGGTCATTATATACTATATAATGTGCATTATGTAATAATTTGCCTATCTTACCTAGCATAGAATACTTCAAAATCCCTTGTAAAATAAAGTTGGGTTTTATTCATGATTATGAGATACTATTTAGCACATATCTCAATATAACTCTCAATATGCAATCAGGAAATGGTAGGCTGTTTTTGACATCTGCACTGCATTGACATTTGTACAAGAAGGTTTTGATAACAAATTGGCCATAATTATAATTTTACACAAGCTAAGTTATTTTATCCTAAAGTAGAATTCAATCCAAATAGTACTCAGTGTTTACCAATAATGTGTTCTACCAGCAACAAAGATAAAATTATTTAGTAGCTAGCAATTGTTCAGTTTTTCCTCTCTACTGCCACAGGGCTAAGTGCATTAGCTCATTAGCTAGTAGAAACTCTTATGGTTCCCTTTTATGGAGTGAGATACTGAAGTATAATTAGATTATATATTGGGACCAGATTTGCTTTGGAACCAGGATTTGAATAAATGAATTTGAATTAATATATTATGAAATAGACTAGCATTGGAATCTGGGGGGAAATAATTGTTAAGATCAAGTTGCGTACATTTCAAATCATTCATGGAAATTTTTGATTCATCCATACAGGGGAGATTCATTTTTGTAAGTTAAAAAATGGTTTCTATTTTACCTTCAAGTAAAAAAACTTGGAAGATTAATGAAGTGTCAAAATCAAAATTTTCTCGTGCCAATGGCAAAATTTAAACACTCTTATTTTTTAATTGATATTAATTTGAATTGGTGAAAAGAAGCCCCAAGTGGAGAAGTGGGTTAAATATTGCATTGTTGACTGAAAGTCAGTGGTTCAAAGCCACCAATCATCCTGTAGGATTAAGTGAGGCCATCTACTTGTATAAATATTGAGAACTGCAGAATCCCAACAGAGAAGTTCTCCTGGATCCTAGTGGATGGCTATCCATTGGAATTGACCTGATGTAATGAGTTTGATTTTTGTGGATGCAAAAAAGACAGATCCAGGATTCTCCTATTGTCAAGTTCTCACAATTCCCTATGCTTTAAAGTACCTGGGAATATATATTTAATGCAGATCTGAATTCAAATCCCAGGCCTCTAGGAGTAAAGTCCCAGGTTTTTCTGCTCCCATATCTGGTTGTCAAAGGCAGAGGTCAGACAAGCCTCCATTTTCCATCCCCTTTTACCCACTCTCCCTCCCGTGACCCTCTACTTCTGTGATAAGGCTTAGTCTTTCTGTGGAATGACCCTGTGGAATGACCAGACATAACTGGCAGATAATGCTTACTATGAGTTTTGTAGGGAAATTATAGCTTAAAAGTTCCACCAACTATCCCAATCCCAATTCTACCAGACAAATCTCGCTAGACCAGGGGATGTACACAGGAGTCAGAAATGTGGGGATAGATGATCCCTCAGGACTAGTGGTGGGAGTGGCGAAACTGAGAGGATGGAGGGATGGTGGAATAGAAAGGGGGAACCAATTTCAGGAATCTACATATCACCTCCTCTCTGGAGAAGTGGGTATGTGGACAACAGGGAAGTGAGTGAAGGGACACATTGGACAGTGTACAATATGAAAAAGTAATAACAATTTGTAAATTATTAAGGGTTCATGGGGGAGTGGGGCAAGGAAGGGAAATATAGGGAGCTGGTACTGGGGGCCTAAGTGGAGGGAGGATGTTTTGAAAGCGATGATGGCAACAAGTGTGCAAATGTGGCCTGCATACAATTGATGTGTGTATGGATCATTGTGGGAGCTGTATGATTCCCCAATAAGATGATTCATTAAAAAATGTGGGGGCGGGAAAGGAGGAGCTTATATCAAGGGCTCAAGTGGAAAATATTTGGAAATGAATATGGCAACGTGTGTACAAATATGCTTGGTACAAATGATGTATTGAATGTTATAAGAGCTGTAAGAGCTCCCAATAAAATGATTGAAAAAAAAGATTGTTTTGTAAAAAAAAAAAAAAAATTAAATAAACAGCTTTGGAAAAAAAGTCACTTGAGACAGATTTCATCTGGAAGCTCCCGTCTCTGTTGTGCCCACATGCAGGCCTCGCTCATTTCTTTAGTCTTTTGATCTGGCCTCTGCCCGGCTATTGTAGGGCTTCCAATAAATGTTAAAATGGCATGGCACTCTAACCTTCATCCAAAGGTAATCAGTGTCAGCTTCAAGGGACAGCAAAGCCAGCTCCTTAGATTAAATGTCCAGAGGCAGCTCAGTCCACAAGGCAGCCTCTTGCTGTAAAGCCTATAGCTTGATTTTTTCGGTGGCTTGGGAACAAGATTGTCTCATACACTGGGTCCTGGATCTGCTGGTGCTGCTGCTCCTCTGTTGTTTCCTGGATAGAAGGGGTTCTGTGAGAAGAAATATTGGGTTCCAAAGAACATTATCCATTCCTGTCTCTTCTCTTCTGCTGGTAGTAACCTCTTTTTCTGATATGGCTCATTTTGTACCAAGCAGGAAATCAATCACAATTACCCTGTTAGCAATCACTCTACATGTGGTCCATTGAATCCAATTAGTATCTTCTCCACCTACTTATCCAGACCTTCAGAGTCATTTCATGAAAGTAATGAAGGCAAAGGTAAGAAGAACCATCCTAAGTCACTCACTGCACTATTCCTCCAAGCCCCAAGTGATTTGGGTGAAGATGAGTCTCAAGTTTTCCTCCTTGATCACACCACCTTTTAGGTAGGAATAGAGAGATGAAGTGAAGGAAGGATTCCATTTGACAAAAGGCACCAAAGAAGAAAAAGGGAAGTGGCAGAATACAGACTAGGTGATGCCACAACACTTTTGTAGAGAGGAAGATGAAGCGTACGCTGAAAAACCATCTCAGATGAGTTTGTGGAGACTCAAGGTACCCAGCAGAAATGCACGCGTCATGGAGACACTGGACATTTTGGCTATCTTTCTCCACTTGTCTCTAAAGGAGTCCTAGTGGGAGGAATGGTGGCATGTTGACTGCTCACCGAACAGTCCACTGCTCAACCCAACAAACGACTCAGAGGGAGAAACGGAAGGTCGTCTGCTCCCACAAAGGTTTTCTGTTTCTGAAATCCTCAAGTACAGATCTTCTCTCTCCTTGGGCTCACCATGAATTCGAGTCAATAGCGCTGGATTTGGGTTGGATGTAGACTCAACTGTTAGTTTTGGAAGCTCTTGAAGTGTTATAGTATGTCTATTAGGATGATTGAATTTAGCAGCAGTATTAAGAATGGTTCATAGCAACAATTTTAAAGGGTTGTATACTAGGAACTTAAATTAGGATGGTAAAATAGAAAAAGGTTGAAATGGACAAGCTAATCCTGCTAATTG
Source organism: Nesogale talazaci (assembly GCA_004026705.1). Taxonomy (NCBI): domain Eukaryota; kingdom Metazoa; phylum Chordata; class Mammalia; order Afrosoricida; family Tenrecidae; genus Nesogale; species Nesogale talazaci. The sequence continues at coordinate 17,639 of PVJH01031591.1, forward strand.
CATCACCATAAAGGGGGGTCAGATAAAAGAGAAAGCAAACGCAACTTGTTTTTTAAGTCTATTACTCACCAGGTGTACACCTCTGAGATGAAAGGATTTAGCAATTATTTTGTCATATTTAGCGTTCCTGAAAATATCAGCAGCAGCTATTTTCTTTTTACTTTATAAAGAAAAGTTTTGTTTTTCTGTGATAATTATCTTTAAAAATATGATGGAAGACGTGAAAAATGTCAACCTTAAACTTGCTTGGGGATTCTGGATTCTCTAAGATCCTGATTTTTAAATTACTTAACTTCTTTTAGGTCATGTGGCCCGAACCTATAGGAGCCATTTTTAAAAAATAGATATTTGGAGCCTCCTGAGAGAGTTTTAGGAAATCCCAGGGCCTTTTTTTGTGAAATTAAATATATACTGAAATCACTAACTATAAATACTCAAGTATAAGCCAACCTGAATATCAGCTGAGCCACCTATTCTACCACAAACCTTCATTAAAAATGTGCTGGAAAAAACTGGACTTTTAGATGAGTATATACAGTAGCTTTCTGTATATAAGTTTTAGAGTCAGCTGTGCAGGAATTAGAACCTTGGTGTGGGTTAGGAGCCTGTGAGACCAGCAAGTTCAGAATGCCAGAAAGCATTGAAAGCATTGAAATCCTGACAAATGCAGGTCTCCTATAGTTCCTGTCTGATGAAGTACAACTCAAAGATGGAGATTTCTTCGTTAAACTCAGGGTGGAATCGGAAGAACCACAGTTCTTCAACAAACATTAAACCTTTTCTCTGTATAAAAATGGTGCCTGATAAATGTAGTTGGGTAAGAGCTCATTGGGGACACCTAAACAGTTCAAGAGAACCACAATAATAAGAAATCAGTGATGTGAAGATCAATTAATTCATATGATTTAATTGAACACTATTCAGAGAAGAGATAAATAATGGACTTTTTAAATCCCAAAGCTCTTTATAATAAGATAACTTCCTTGTATTTGGTTAACGAAAAAAATAAAAAGACTTCGTATAAGGTATTTTGGCTTTAACCAGAGCCTAAAGCAAACTCACTGCTATCTAGTCCCTGCTGACCCATGTGGGTTTCTAAGACTGTAATTCTTTATAGGAGTAGAATTCTTCATTTTTCTCCTACAGAGAATCACAGAGATAAATAACTGTCCATCCTCACTTGAGTACCCATGGAACAAAGCCAGGGATTTTCATCAAGATAGTGGCTCTGAGTATTGGACAGAATTCATAGTAAATTGAAAAACTGGGAAAATAAGCCAGATTATAAATATATAATTGAACAATTGTGCTACATAGCCTGATACAGTTTAAAGACATGAAAAAGCTGAAGGGGCTTCAAAGACTTTGTGGGTAAAGGTCATTCCCTTTAAGTTCCATTTCCCACAAACTTTTCAAAGTGTCCTCAAACTGGCATACTGTGAATTTGGCCCAGGATATAACATTCAATATATATGTTAGTAGAGGCAATCTCCTCATTTGAGTGTATGTTAAAATTCATTTCTACTTATGTATTCATATAACTTTATCTTCAGCTCTCTCTCTTTAAAAGGGGCTGAGGTTGCTGGCTTACAATTTTATGAAGTATCTTTAAAAATCCTTTTAATTTAAAAGAATAGCACCCAGAAGCATGCATACACCAAAAATATACATGCAGTGATTCACAAAGTAAATGCCGTAGACCCTTCTTATCCTCATATGATTTCTCTGAATAACTATCTCAGCATATGCTGACATCTACAGTAAATTTCATTTTCTTTTTCACCTATTTTATCACCTAAGCAAGTTTGTTAAATATTATACTTTCACTAAGCACATGTATTTTGTATGTTTCCTTTCAGATACCATATGTCTCTAGAGTGAATCTATTTGTTTAATATATTTTCTTGCTAGAAGATTTGTTACTATTTTTATTTAATACAATACACATGCATGACTCTTATAGTATTAATAATATCTGTGGTATACTTTCTTATAACTTTCTCATAGAATTCCTATTTCCTTACATCTTTGAAAAATATAGAATTTAAAAACCAAATTGCTGTTATAGTATAAGTATAGCAATTCTCATTTAGATGATAATAGGAAAACTGCCTTCTATTTTTCTGTATCAGTCAGCACCCTCATCGGTAATATGTCAGCCTTCCTGTTCACTGAATAAGGTGTCTGCACACTTTAGCTCATGGGCCTAATCTACCCTGCCACCTCTATTTAGACATAACGGTCTATGGAAGCACGAGCTAGCTTATCTATTCACCCACTGTCAATGGCTGGTTTGGGGCTACAGCAGAGATGAGAATTTTTGACAGAAATCTATAGACTGTGAAGCCTAAAATGCTTATCATCCATCACATCCAGAAGAAACTTTGCGAGGTCTGGCTTTATATCTTTGCACACTCTGGGTATTGCCAGTCTTTTCAATTTTGCCACCTCTAATGGCTACGTTGTGGGATTGTCTTTGTATGTGTAGGATTATCTTTGGTCCTTTTGATGTCTTTGATTTGTAAAGTCTTCTGATAACTTGTCTGAGAGCAACTATGGATAGAATTCCCTGGAGTGACATTCTGCAGAGCCTAAAATGAGCCCTCTGAACTGGAGGAAGCAGAGTTCACCCCCAGCAATAGCCAGAAGTGGAGCAGATCCTTGCACAGTGAACGTCCAGAGTCCAGATGACAGTTATGCCCTCAGAAGGGCAGCACCAGAACCAGGAGTCAAAGTATAGTGTTTCTCAACCTGTGGATTGCAACCTCTTTGGGGTCAAATGACCCTTTCATAGACATCACCCGCTTGATAACAGTAGCAAAATTACAGTTATGAAGTAGCAACAAAGATAATGTTCATCACCACAACATGAGGAACTGTATTAAAGGGTCGTGGCATTAGGAAGGTTGAGAACTACTGGTACAGAACCAAATGAGGCAAGTTGAGTCCTTCTGTGCAGGAGCCTGGCTCGTGGAGTGAGGTGCCTCTGTAGGAACTTGGCCTACTGACTCATGGAAGTGGAGCTGAATGACTTTGGGAGGAGGCTTACTGGAATGGGTGTCTCTGAGCAGTTAATTCAGAAGCTGAGTTTGCGGACTGGCAGGTGGCACTTGACTGGTTGCCTGTGGGTGGAGGTTTACAGCAGCTTGGCATTCCCCATTGGGTATTTCTTAGCAGGTCTGAGTCTTTGTAATATGCTCTGTTATACAACCAGCCTGAGCCTTTCTCCATGGCATTGTAACTTGTCAACATCCGTAGTAAACCCCTTTATCATGAATTTTGTCTATAAATTACTGTGTACCCAACTCAATGGATATAAGAACCTAGAGACAAATTATAGAACCCAGAGATATGAATAGAGAATACAAATTAAGAGGATTCAGGACCTGAATCTCATTCTCTTTGCCCTAATCAAGAGAACCCGCTGAATTGTCCTCCTAGGCACCTTCTCCGCTATCAAGAAAGGGATCTCCCAGTTTCTTCCCCCAACTTCTCTCCAGATCCTAGCCTACTAATCCTTCTTGACCTTATTAAATCTCCATTCTTTCAGATAGAAAGAAAGGCTGTGTTTTTCTAGTAGTTCTTTGTAGGAATGTTAGAATTGTGTCAACCTATTAAGAAGAGACTTTCAGAAATTATTTGTTATGTAAATAAGTAAAGTGATGGAAAAATTTTTATTAAAAGAATTTTAATTTTAAAGATGTACTGTGTATAATTTAGGATCCCTTGTGTCCTAGTGGATAATGACTTGGGCTGCTGATTACAAAGACATCAGTTCAAGACCAACTTCTTCTCTCAGAGACTCAGAGCAGTTCTAACCTGCTCTATGGGAGAGGCCTGAGTCAGACTCAATCAATTGACTTGTCAATGAGTTTGTGTTTTGGATTTAGGTATGTATACATATGTAGTTTTATCTTGTAAAATTTGCATAGATGGAAATTGGAATTTAAAATAACTTTTTACTGTATAATTATAATGTAAATCCTGCACATTAAATTTAGCAAGAAATGTTTGTATTAGTTTTATTTTCAAATGATATATGTCGCATGAAAAAGAAGCATCATTTACCCTATGCAAATTTTTTTCTCACCATGAGGGCATATTGGGCAATGCAGTTAACTCTTTATGATACAGACTTCCCATTTTTAAATCTAAGACACATATTGAGCATTCAATAAATGTTAGTTCCATTTAAAAATTATATATTATTAAATAGTATTACAGTATGTCTCTGTTTGTACGCTCCATGTTACTGGGCATATTTGGAGGGCAAGGGTACTTTTTAGTCCAACCAGTTTGAACCTAAGCAGAATGCTACAAGGCAGCTAGTTATTTGCCTGCTTCTCCTCTCTTTAGCCATGAAACAACATTTTAACATAAAAGTGAGCGAGGGTTTTCTATGACTCTTTTATACCTCAGTACCACTTAGGGTAGCTGAGCCTATACTTTAAAGAAAGAATATGTGAATTCCTACGTGTACCCAAATCAAAAAGGAAGCCTGTTGCTGTGATTCCATGCTGAGTCATAGCTAACGTATGTGTTACATGCATATGTAGAACTGCTTGATAGCTCGACTTGGTTATAATCTGCAAAACTGATCATCAAGTCTGTTTCCTGTGCCCTTCCTGGGCAATGTTTGGACGTTCACTATGGAATACAAACTGTCCATGCTACCCAGGGAGTGATAGCTCGGTCAGCAGACTTCAAAAAGTTCCCGGGAAAATGCCCGTTACCTTTCAATTCCATTTTCCACAAAATTCTTGAAGCTACTTTGAATCATATCATATACAACAAACTAGGAAGATTAGATAGTGCATGGCAGTGTTAGCTTATCCTTTTTCCTCATTCAGAAACTGGAAAGATTTCTTATCCTTTGTGTCTAAGATAATGAGATGTTCTATTTCTTTGAACTTTCCTTCACAGTGTGTCATTTTGATATTGATCAGTGATGTGCTCCTAGTGCACATTTTGTCCTGGGCTGGAATGATGAGTTGTTTGATTCAAATCTTTTGCTATTGCTAAATCTTTTTGCAACAGGGAATGATTAAAATTCTCATTGTGCACAGTCTACATCATATTATTTCTGAGGAGGCTTTGCATCATTCTTAGAAGCTTTGTGAAATTCTTGCTCCTTATTTTCTGCTTTAATCAGGAATGGCTCCCTCTGAAATGAAAAGCCATTATCTATGTGTCTGATTCCCATTCTGTGATTAACATTTACTCTGCCCGTGTTACTGATGTTACTCTTTTCTTCATACTAAGTAAGACAAAGAAATTTAATCTACCCCCTTTGAACACAACCGTGCCCCTCTGCAACTTCTTTATTATTCTTTGCCTCGCAGTATACTCCCAGATGCCAGGGCTTAAAGCAAATGCAGTTTAATGTGGCTACTCTGCAGTCCCTGAGTATGTCTTTATTTCAAGTGAGGGACTTACGGTATGACCAGTTCATTAACTAGTACAGGCTGGGGAACATGGACATTTTAAGCAAAGGGTTTTACCACTAAATACTTGGAAGTCCATTTCAATCAGATGTATGCATGGTTTCATCGGCTGTGGTAAGGTGAGCTGGTGATAATGACATGTAAAACATTGGCAGCCAGAACCATACCTGTGAGCAAAGCATAGTTTTCAGAGAAAGAGATGAGCCTCCGGAGATATCCACTACCAGAGTAGTGCATGTAAATCGTATCACATTAATCTAATATAGAAAAGGAATGCAATTACCTGTTGCTCTTGTGAGGTAGCGTCAAGTCAATTCCTATGCCTAATTGACGCTGTAAACATCAGAAGGGTGGACTCTCTGGTCCTGCTCCAGGCTCCCAGTTGTTCTTACATTTGAGTCCT
>PVJH01031592.1:0-23584 GCA_004026705.1 Nesogale talazaci
TAGCAAAGTGTAGGAGGAGAAGGGAACCCAGAGAATTGCCTTTCCTCACTCTTAAATTTGCTTCTGTGAATTCTGGACGTATTCAATCCTCTTCTGGGCAATTGCCAGAGTTAATTGTCATTAGATTATTATTTCCCATTGCCTAAGGGTCTTCAAGAATGAAATTTTCTTCATTCAGCATTTAAGTGGACTACTGGAAGTCAACCGTGAAGGACAATATGTCTGTGATAATATTCTCTCTATGAATTGTCACCAGCACACTTTCAGTTAGAGTATTCAACAACTATATGCAATGCCACAAATGAAAGGACTGCAGACACTTAGCAATTCTACAAAAGATTAGGAAGCTCAACTCAGCAGAGAAACCAGGCCAGCACTTGAATCTGGAAAAACCTTCATCAGTTGTTGTATAAGTTCAGGTTGAAATATTTGTTCTATACCAATCTGGGGTTCCCCAAACATTCCTCTGAGTCTATCTAAGTAAATTGAAGATTGCTTGCACTTTAAAAGCAACTCTGGTCCCTTGAAAGACTTGGAACTTATGGGACCTCTACATGCTTTCAGAAATTTGTCTCCTTTGGTTTTCTTCCTGTAAGGACAGACTACTTTCTAATGCTGACTATTTTGGTGCTCTGCTTTTCAGGTTGTTTCTTTATAAATATTTTCAAGAACAGATTTTACTTTTCCCAGTATCCACTCCTTCAGGAAGCAGAAGATGACAATTTCTGTGAATGATAGTGTGTCAGTCATGTGCTTATGTTAATTATATGATTGAAATATAGGCGTGCAGTCTAGCCTGTTAATCTGGAGATAGCCATTGAGCAGCCAATGAAGCCTCCATGTGGCATGGCTTTCTCCTGATACATCTGGGAAATGTCACAATATTTCCCTCATGAAGATGAGGAGCTGTCTTCCCCAGATGTTGTGAATTAGTATTAGAGATGATGAATCATGGACAAGACAAGGGGGCAGTGTCTGAGAAGCTGAAATAGATGGAGGAGAACACACACGGCTTTGCCCTGATGGAGCCAGGCCTCTGAAGCTGGAGAGGCCACATGGGCACCCCTGCCAGCGATGAGTTGCTTCTGCCACCACTGTATTTTGTTGAAGGACACCGAGCCCTGGAAGGGAGGAACCATGGGGAGACACCTGCCAGCACTGGGATTCTGCACCCACTGACCTGTGACTTCTTGAGTCGGAAGGAGACATTATAGACTAGTATCAGGCATATGGGCTAATATCGGACTTATGACTTTAAACTGGACTGGGTTGGGATGCTTTCTCAATGTCTAATTCCTCTTTTATATAAACCCTTTTCTTATATCCATATGCGTGTCTATTAATTTTGTTTCCCTAGCTCACCCTAACACATTATGGTTCCTTAGGAGTGGGGTACTAGATGAATAAATCATAAGATGGAAAATAGATGCTTGTTTGACTTTTGCTTTGTGGTATTGTTATTTCTTTGGCTAGATGAATGCCAGATATGTCCTTGAAGTTTGCTGAGTTATTTTCTGGAAACAAAATGGGAAGTTAAAGTTGTGATTATTTTGTTTGGATGCTGTCTTTGGTTATTCCTATATAAAATGGAAAAAATGAATGTTGTTAATGTACATCTTGAGCTCACGGGTAAAAACACCCATTTGAGTATCTCAGAACCTCTTCTACTCAAGGACAATGGTTAAGAAAGTCAGAATACCTTACAGAAAGCATGGATCTGTTTTGATGCTTTCAGAAATCCAATTCTATATTTTTGTGTAAACAGTAGTTTAGATAAGGATATAGATAAGCTTAAAAGTATTGACCTTGACTATTTTAAGAATTAAATTTAATTTCTGACTATACTGTTTATACTGATGTCTTATGCTTATTATTGTAAATATAAGGATATATAGACATGTTTATTGGGAGGTATGAAGAGAGTGTGTAAATCCAGTTACCTCAAGACAGGCATTGACCTCTAGAGGGTAGGACTTAAAGCAAAGACATATCTGAAGAGATTAACACCACCTTGCCCTTAGATGAATTTAGGCCACGCCTAGGAAGACTTCTCTGAAGAAAGTAGTCCCACCTAGACTTTTAGAGTGCTCAGAATACTTGTATTGTGAGAGAAGGTCAGACTCACCTATAAAGAAGGATAGTCCGTTTTCTTGGAAAATCCTGACTAGTGATTATTTTCAGAAGTGAAGGTATCTGGAACCATTAAAATAACTTCCCTCTGGGACTCAATGTTAAAGGGCATCTGTGGTAGGCTGGAATGCTTGCTAGGTTTCCACCTGAATCTACTCTTTGAGTAGAACTTAGAGAACTGCAGCAATAAAGAGATGGGTTGAATTTGGCCCTTGACACCCATTGGACTTGACTCACAGGAAATATAGAAGGCAGGAACTGGTTTACTGGTCTGAAGTACATGTCCTAGCATGAGAGGGCTAGGTGTGTTGAGACTTTGTGATGGGACCATGGTCTAAAGGGAAGACAACCCATTGCTACCCTGGTGAGGCTAAGTGAGACAGCCCACATTGAGTTGACCAGAACCTGACCAGAAGAAGAGAAGCAATTTGAGTCTGTGAACTGGTGCTTATCACTGCTGACTTTATGGATGATCTGTCCTGAATTGACTTTGCTAATGCATGCACACTTCATGGGACTGCAAAGGGAATGAAGATTCTTCACGTTGAAAGATATGATTGTTTTACTAAGAGCACTGGGTTGGTGTAAGTAGGCACTATAGAAATTAGATACCCAAAATGGGGGGGACTAAAGGAATGACGTGTTTGGCTTACAAACTCTCATAGGTGGGGAAATATATATTCATAGTATTATATAATCAAGGTGTAGGTATTTCGTAAGTGCAATTGTAAGTCAAAGGCTATATATTGTTTTGTTCACTTATATAATGTTATTTTTAAATGATGGTAACACATGTTGAATTGTGTGCATTTTAGTTTTATCCTGTTAGGTATAGATATGATTTTATTGTTAATTTGAAGGTTACATATGGTTACAGAGTTAGGTGAAAGTATTAAATTAACAAGGAGTGGTCTGTGGCAGTCATATGCTTACATTAATTTCATGATTGAGATGTAGGGGTGGAGTCTAGCCTGTTAATATGGAGATAGCCATTGAGGAGACAATGAGGCCTCTGTGTGGGCATAGCTTTCTCCTTATACATCTAGGAAATGTCAATATATTCCCCTCATGAAGATGAGAAGTTATCTCCCCAGTTGTTGGGAGTTAGTCTCAGAGACTAATCATGGAAAAGACAAGTTGGCAGCGTCTGAGAAGATGGAGAAGCCACCCAACTTTGCCCTGATAGAACTAGACCTCTGAAGCTGGAAAGGCCACGTGGAGACTCCTGTGTGCAATAAGTTACTTCTGCCACCACTGGATACTGTTGATGGACCCTGAGCCCTGGAAGCGAGGAGCCATGGGGAGACCCTTGCCAGCACAGGGATTCTGCACCCATTGACCTGTGACTTCGTGAGTTGGAAGGAAACATTACACTGGTATCAGGCATAATGGGCTAATATCGGACTTATGACTTTGAACTGGCTTGGCATGCTTTATCAGTGTTCCATTCCTTTTGTATATAAACCCTTTCCTAATATCCATACTCATGTGCATGAAATTTGTTCATCTAGTCTATTCAAACTAACACATGGTGAGAGTGTTTTCTGTCTCTCCTCACTGAGATTCATATTGACTGCTGAATTAATATATATGCATTCAATTATGTCGAGACATTTCTCTTCTCTTTGGGCATTTTCTTCAGGAACGAATGTTGGACTTTGTAAGTACTCTGTCTGCATCACTGGATGTGATCTTATGATTCTCTGTATTTTATTTACAGTGTGTATTTTATATATTTTTTTCTAATGTGGAAACATTCTTTGTTGTCTAGTTTGGTAGGAATTTCACTTGAATATGGTGCACTGTTTTTTGACAATGGTTTTGTATTCTGTTAGCTAGTTTTAGTTGAGAATTTTTGCAGCTATGTTTATGAAGGTTATTAGTTTAGTTATATATTTTTCATTGACATTTTTCTCTAGGAAGGTTTATCCTCCCTTTATAAAATAGTTTTGGGCATAGTCCCTCTTTTTACAATAATTTTATTTGGGACTCTTACAGCTCTTATGATAATCAATACATCATTTGTTTGTCCACATGGTGTCATCTTCATTTCCAAATATTTTTTCCTTGAGCCATTGGTATAAGCTCCTTTTTCTCCTTTTTTTTAAATCTTCCCATTAAAGGCCCTCACAACTCCCATCATGAACAACACACACATCACTTGTATGCATATCTTATTTGCACACCTGTTCCATCATCACCCCAAAACATCCTCCCGCCACTGAGGGCCCCAATACCAGCTCTCTATATTTCCCCTTGCTCCCCCTTCCCCATTAACCCTTAATAATTTATACATTGGTATTCCTTTTTCATACCATACTCAGTTGGCTCTGTTCCTTCACCCACTTCCCTACTGTCCATATTCCAGAGATATCTTATGCAAATCCCTGTAATTGGTTACCCCCTTCCACTTCACACTCCCTCCACTCTCCCGGTATCACCACAGCCACCACTAGTCCCAAAGGGATCCTCTGTCCAGAATTCCCTATGTATCTGGCTAGAGTGTACATCCCCTGATCTAGCAGGATTTGCAAGGCAGAAAAGGGATCACGATAGTGGATGGGAATAAGCACTTGAGATCAAGAGGAAAGTTGTATATCTCACTTTTGCCTCTCTGTAGCCTGACTGTCTCTGTTCCTCCCTGCAACCCCTCTCCAAGGGGGTGCTGTTTAACCTATTGATGGGCTTTGGGTCCCCACTCAGTAGTCCTCAAGCATTTTTTGATATGCTGTTTTCCTGTTAAGTTTTTTTCTCCAGCCTCTGATTCTCTCTCTCTCTCTCTCCTCTCTCTCTCTCTCTCTCTCTCTCTCTCTCTCTCTCTATATATATATATATATATATATATATATATATATTTAAGATGTATCTCCTGTAGGCAGCAGATTGAGAGGTTGTGTTCTCTAAGCTAGTGTACTAATCTCTGTCTCTAAAACCCTGAATTCAATCCATTGATGTTCAGGACTATTACATCTATCTGTGCACTCTGTGTTGTCATTTTATCACTTTTGAGTTGAGTGTCTTCTAGCTCTGTTGGTTATTTCCATGTGTGTTTGTGGTTCATTTTTGCATTTTTTACCATTGCTGTGCCAGAGTTATCTTGGAGGCTGTAATGCCTTTGATGTTCTCTGTGTGGAGTAGTAATGTGTGACAGTCTTTTGAATGAGCTTGATGATTGTTGTTCCTCTGCCTCCAATGGGTGGGTGAGGATCTTTTGTAGGGCTGGGTTCCTTTGTGTATATTCTTAGAGATTTTCCTTGTCTTGGAAGACTCTCAATTCTCCATCCATTTTGATAATTTGACTGGAGAGAGTACTCTTGGGTTAGAATGGTTTCCCTGCAATTTTCAGAATGAGTTGCTTCACTCTCTCCTCTTCTTTCTAGCTTTCATTGTTAGATCAGAGCATATTGTTTTCTGTTTGCCTTTATATGTCTTTGTCCATTTTTGCCAGCTGCTTTCATAATCTCCTTTCCTCATAATTGCACAGTGTAACAACGATATGCCTTGGAGTTTTCTTCCCAGGGTTCAGTCTAGCTGGTGCTATTTCAGCCTCCTGGATAGTTGTCTACTTTACATTCATCAAGTTAAGGATGTTTTTCTAAAAGCATCCCATCACTATTTCGTGTTGGTTTCCTTGATGCACATTCCTTCAATAGACTGATAGTTCTAATATTTCTTTTCAGAGCATCAGACAAATTTCTAAGGTTTTCATCCGCTTCTCTGTTAGACTTTTCTTCAGGTTTATTAATTTGTGCTTGCAAGTCCTCTTGGTCACTAATCCTATTCTCTGTCTCCTCCATTCTCTGCACACTATCTGAAAATTTACTATTAGATTTTGGTTGCTCACTCCTTAGTTCTCGCATTTCCCTTTGGTGCATGGTCTTTATTTAATTAATCAGTTCTTCCTTCTTCTCTAGTGCCATGCTAATGAGATGTATATGACTTAGCTACATTCTGAAGATTTCTTTCTGTGGTTGACCAACATCTGTATTTTCTATGATGGCTCTTAGGTCCAGGAGTCATCTTGCAATGGATTTCGATCCTCTTTCCTTGACCCCGTGGAAGCATCTAGATGTTTTTGTTTGATTTATTCAAAATAGGTGGTATTTTCCTTGGTGTTTTGTACCCTGGGCTCTCTCTTTGGGAGGTTGGTATTGGATTTTCTGTAGACTGCCTATAGCCAATTGCCTTGATGGTTTGTCTTACCCCTTCCTACAATAGATCCCCTCTCGCCTTCTCTTATACTTTGTATTATAGCTTCCCTCAGGTCTCCTTAAGAACTGTTTGCAGCCAGGCGAGTTGTGGAGTTGTGGGTCTCAAGAAAAGTGCTGACCTAGTGCAGGGTAGGGGCTTTAGCGGATGGGTTGGGGATTGGGCAATATGTTCCTGGCAATGAACACTTCACATTAATAAGTGGGATAAAGAATCTGGCAGAGTAAAAACCTTTGGCTGACTTATGGTGCCAGGGTGCGAGCCTTCTGTGTGGGGGACAGGCTGGCTGGATGCTCACTAGGGGCATGAATCTCTGGAAGTGGAGGTGTGAGGGTTCAGGGCTGCATGGATTATCCCCACAGGCCGCAAGGATCTTAGGGTGGAGAGGACTGCCCTGCAATTTCCTCGTGTTTCAATGTAATGTGGACTTCTCTGCCCAAGGGTCCCCAAGTGAGTGCCCTGAATTCTGCTACAAAAGGCCCTGTGGTGTCTATGCTGAGTATCTGCATCCGTGGAAGTTAATGCTTTCTCTAAGGCATGCCAGCATCTGTGGAGATTGCCGGGGTCCATGAGGATTGAGGGCGTTGATTTAATGGATGATTGAAGTGTTGACCTAGTGCAGGGGAGTGAATTTATGGGATGGGTTGGGGATTGGGTGATCCGATCCTGAGTACGGGCACATACCATGAAAAAGTGGCTGAAGAGGAGCCTGCCACTGGCTTCCAGATTCTCTACTCGCTTAGAGCACAGGTGGAAGGGCAGGGTTGAGCTGAGAGAGGGGAACTTGCCTTGCGCTACCTCCTAATGGTGGGTCTCTCCGTACTTCCCAGTTGGAACAGAATCTGCCACACCTCTGTTTGCTGTCTGGCAGGTCCTAAGCATAGTAACTGTGTGGGATTGTCTGAGTGCATGTGGTTTTTAGGAGCAGGAGCCTGGCAAGGACGGAGCATAATTCCTCATATAATACTGAAAGCAGATTTACTTCAGATGGTTTTCCTATGGAATCACCTGTTTCCTGTCTTTTTCAAAGTCATCTTCATGAGGTCTCTTATTACAATCCATACAGGCAACCATTGTGTCAAGCACATTTGTGAATTTGCTGTGGTCATCATTTTTGAAGCATTTACTTTCTATCTGAGCCCTTGGTATGTGTTCCTTATCTTTCCACTCCCTCTCCCTCCTCCTCCAATCCTGACTCCCTGACAAACCTAGGATAATTCATAGAGTATTATTATTTTACATATCTTACCCTGACTGTTTTCTTCTTCACCTCATTGTGTGCTGTCTTTCCAACGGGGCATGGTTTATATTTAAATCATGGTGAATAGAGAAACCTGGGAGCCGTTTAATGACTCTTGAAGATTAGATAGCTAAGGCAAGGGCTGAATCAGAGTGAGACCTTCTGTGTTACCATGACTTTGACTGTTTCCTGGAGAGAACGCCGAGTGTCCTCCCTTGATGCTGCTGCTGGTTTTGTACTGCGAGTCATGGGGATTCCACCACAACTTGTAATCACTACACCATCAGTGTATTGACATGTAGAGGAGGTAGAAGTGTCTTATTGACCCCAATTTTCCATGGTTATTTGGAATAAAGGGGACCAACCCAGAGATTATGTTTTGAGGTGATCTCAAATGCCAATTCTGCTACCCAACAACATCTCTTAAGCCAGAAAACAGATGATCAAAATGGCATTGTTGGCATTTGCCTTCTCTGAGTTGCTGCACACCAAAGGACAGATGACTGCATCCAGAAGTGACCTATCCACCCAGTTGTTCTAGTACTGAGCTGTTAGTGTTAAAGGAACATTAGCCAGTGGCGTTTCAGTTCTTCTTTTCCTGGTAAGGAGCTAATATCCCAAAGACCATGTGCCTTTCTTCCTGTGATGCACTGTTCCCTTGCTCTTCCTCCATGTCCACAGGGAAAAGATCCTCTCTTTGCCTCAAGTGACACAAGTAATACCATTCTAAGAAGAAAAGGATGCCGGTAGATCTTGTGGTGGATGCAGCATGCATCCACAGGCTGGGAACCAGGTTGTTCAAGGAGTCAGTAGAGTACACTTCCAATCAGCGTGAAAATTTCACCCCACGAAGGCAAACTCTTGATCCTGAGAAGTCTAGACAGCATTTCAGGACCATTTTCTATCCTGAAGCAGCTGCCCCCCTCCAGTTTGTCAGCCAACTTCAGGAGATATGCCGTCAGTGGCTGAGGCCAGAGAGCACCTCAAAAGAAGACATCCTGAAATTTCTGGGGCTGGAGCATTTTCTGGCCATCCTGCCCAGGGAGCTCCAGATCCAGATCTAGAAGCACCATCTTCTGTGCATCCAGGAGGCTGATGCCCTTTTCAAAACCCTTCGGGTAGACTCTGGTCCAGGGAAAAACGAGGTGAGAGCAGAGAGTCTTGTCATAACCAAGGAAATAGGATAGATGTGGGTCTCCTGGGGAGGCTGGGTTTGCAGAGGAGAGAGACGGCTATTGGGTTGCTCTTCTATTTGTCCCTGTGGATTGCTGAGGGAGAACATGGATCCCTAGCTCCCCAGCAATAGTCATTTACATGTTTCCGGTGGCCCCCTAAGGCTTCTTGCACCCAGTGATCTCTCTTGGATATTCAGCTGTGCCACCATGGGGACGGGGCACATGCCAGACACTTTATTCTGTTCCCTTTTGTTTAATTCCTTGATAATTTCTCCCTCTTTCCTTGTCCCTCTCCTTACCTCTCTCTTGTACTCTTAGAATCTTTCCTCTCTGACTCACAGGAAAATCCAATTGGGGCGGGGGTGGGGTGGGGGAATGGCAGTGCTTCTTCAGTGCCATGTGCTTACTTACAGAACATTTTTTCACTCATAGTTTGCTGTCTTTTGAAGATATCCCTATCAATTTTTCTGATGAAGAGTGGGAGTTCCTGATTGTGAATAGAAGGCACTTTACTTCAGTGTGATGCAGGAGACCTATGAGAATGTCATGTCTCTAGGTAAAGGTTGACTTGTCCTCTTCTTTGAAATTGAGTAAACTCTTATACTCCGTGTTGACAGTGACTGCATCCCAGTATACAGAAAATATGCATTTCAGATTTCCAAGAGTCATCGCTTTTCCATCACTGACTAGTTCTAGATAGTGGACTATGAAGGAAGTGTTAGATGGATTCAGGTCACCTGCAGAGCACAGCCAAATACACATGATTCATGTCCTTATTCTGGTAGAATTATCCACATGGACTGTGCTTCCAAGCATCATACCATGGTGCTCATCTAAGTCTTTCTCATCTGGTTAAATAAAAGTTACCACCATTTCCCAACTGGTCAGACCAGAAACCTCATGAACCCCACCTTATCTGTTGCACACTGCAACTAGTCCTTCAGAAAGTGCACTTAGCTCTACCTTCACCTCATATCCTAAATACACATCTTGTCTCACTTTCATCTGGTCATAACCTAAGCTAAGTTTTTTGTCCTCTCCAAGACCAGCCAAGAACAATGGCTTTACATCTGGAACCCCTATCCCCCGCTCCAGTGTGTGTCCCACTGTCGGACCTCCCTGACACTGAAACACTTTACTCAATTAAATATTTGATTAATTTTTGTCTTTCCTACGTCTCCTGAACACTGTCCTCAACTTACTACAGCCTTTTTCCAAGGTGTGCTTCACTCCAGGTTTGCTTCTATTAGAGACCTGCCTCTTGATCATGGTGGTGAGTTCATTTCCATATCTTGATCGACTTTGGGACTCCACTGGCATTTTTTTAAGACTTCTATTTTAAAAATGATTTTGAGTCTCATTCTGCATTATTTCCCCTCACCCTAAGCAAGATTTTCTAAATACGAATCCATCCAGAGAAGTTGGGAGTGGCAGCTGGACACCATTGAACTCTTCTGGTCTCTGGGTCATAGAGTCTGATGTTTGCTTTGACCACTATTCCATTAGATTAATTGTGTCCATGTGCCTTTCATATGCTTCAGCCCTTTTACTTTCTCTAGATAAGGAGAGACCAATAGTTACCCCTTTAAAAGCCATTAACAAGTTTGTAGAACTCGATGTTTTCCTCCACACCACAATAGCATCGAAACAATTTTCTGATTGCAGTGCCATTGAAACCCAGTGGTTCCTGATTCCATGGCCTTTCATTCCCAGACGCTGCGATTCATTCCTTCAAGGTGTCTGGATATGTCTTAGAAGTTAGCAATGTTTACCCTTGTGTGCCCCGTCATGTGCATGGATATATTCCAGCATTGATCCATTTACACATAGAAAGACATATTTGTAGTTATCCTGCCATGTCCACTCTCTCTGCTATACGCATTCAGTCTGCATGTCCATCCCTGCATGTACACCTAGATCACTGTGATTGTATGGCTTGAGTTTGACAGTATTCTGGTTTCCTTAATCTATGCAGAGCTGCCAGAGTTTCCTCTGCCTCTGTCTGGTTTGGTGCCTTTCTTTATTTTACATTGCCTCCACCTTCACCCACTATCTGCAAGTCAACAGTTTGCTCTTTGTACTTCTTTTGCCCCTGGTAATCATCAAAGAATATTGTTTTAATGTGAAAATATTTTCTTGATGCCTTACAGAAGTGCTCTCCAACCCAATTTGTCTCTTGATAACCTCCTTATGTTATTCTGCACAATATCCCGGATGTTCTTTCAAGGTATGATGTGTTTTAGGATTTATTATCATTCATTCTTATTTGAAAGTTTTGCTTAATGCTACGAATCAGATCTATGATTACTGTTAAACGTTAAATTTGTCTTTATTAGTATTCCTTTGTATTCCAGTTGCATTGTTTCTTTATCCACCTCTCAGTGCAATTTACATCTTTTTGTCAGTTTTCTGTTATATTCTTAGGAGTCATTGAGCCCTTTCTGCCTCTTATCAGTCCAGTGTACAGGATAATGAAATGCCATTTGGGCTAGCTATCCTCACAGCAGAATTGTGATTATGGTTGAACCCAGTAATGCAGCCAGCGTGTCAATTCACCTCATTCATGGCCTTCCTCTTTTTCATTGCCCCTCTAATTTACCACAGATTATGTCTCCTCCCAGGGCTGGTCTCTCCTGACAACGCATCCACAGTATGTGAGAGAATACTCTGGTAAACAAGTTCATTGCTTCAAAGGAGCATTCTGACTATACTTCTTCCAAAACGCCTTTGTTTGTTCTTTTGTCACTCCAGGCTAATTTTTTAGGTATTTTTAGGCATCACTGCCCTCTGGTGGTGGGGATAGGAGGCCGAGCCTTTGCTTCTCTGGAGCTGGAATTGAGCCACCATCCCACTGGGCAGCAGTCCCTCGCACAACCACTACTCCACTGGGACTCAGCCCCCTCTCCATGCTATTTTTAGTATTCTTTGGCAGCAGCATCATTCAAGTGCATTGAATTGCGTTACTTAGTGATCAATGTCCACAGGCATATGAGGAATTGAGCATACCCTTGCTTGGTTCAGGCACACCTTGGTCCTCAAAATAACCTTCCTTTCTTCAACAGATAGGCATGGGTTTGCACACTGCTACTAGCGGAACAAATAATTTTGGATTACCTCAAAAATTTCTTATGAGAGTCTTGACATTCTGCCTGAAACTTAATGTGATATGTTCACAGGAAGGAGAAACTGTGAATCTACGAGTCAGAGATAACATTGTGTAGTTTCCTATACATAAAATGAGGAGAGGGAAAATAGGTGATTGGACACTATATTGGGACTTTGAATCAGAAGGTTCAAGTCCTGCATTTTTAGGTGAAATTTCTCTTGATATAATTATTCATTCACATGCAGGATTCACATATAATATATGAGATATCCATATTCACATTACTATTTTCCTTTGGTAATATGCAAACACAAAAAAGGTATTAAAATTGATATTATCCAGCAATCGGTGATGTTTCACAGGGTTGACTTGTGCTCATCTGTGCGCATTTGTACAATTTGCTGGACACATGGAAATTTATGTATCCAGAACTACCATCAAAATATTTGAACCTGGGAGATGGCACCTGCATAAGCAGCCCATACAAGAAGCTCCTCTGGGTCTGGTGTGTAGGAGGTCAAGAGGAAGATTTCCGGTGAGTAGAAAGGTCCTTATAAGAGGGCCTTCCCTGTCCAGGAAGGGACACTGTGCCACATCTGCTTTGTGTCAAGCTCCAGAGATCCGGATCCATATATCAGAAGATTTCCCGCTGGCAGGAAAACCTGTGCATCTCTTGCCACCAGTCTGTGGCTCCTCCCATCCGCCTGACCACCGCCCCAGAAACAGGATGTCCAGGGTGGGGAGAGCCCCAAGACTGTGTCCGGCCACTGCATGCCAGCGGTCCACTCGCGAATCCCACTTAGGGGAGCAGAGCTTTTCTCCCACGATTACTGCCCTACACAGGCCTCGCGGCTACTCCGTTCAGCTCCGTCCCTGCAGCCACTCCGCGTCCCAGGACCCATAACCGCAGTAGTTTTTATTGCCCGTTCTTGTGGACCCAGCACCGGTGCCGGGATCGCCTCCAACACACAAGCGGCCATGTGAACATGAATGGCAGGGTCTAGCTACCGTCACTGCTGAGGCTCCATTCAGAAGGAAGATTCGGCACTCCCCATCCTCCATCTCCGTTCGGACCAGCGCTATACCTGTGCTGTAGGGACACCCAACTAGAGAGCCTTTTGTGGGGTGGCCATTGTCTACACGAACTTAGCCACGGCTGTGGGAGAGGAGACTTAGACACTGTTTCTCTGAGGAGCGATAGAGTTGGCAATAGCGTTTGGGCCACCAAGCCACCCCTCACATAAGAGAAATGGCGAGAATTTTCAGTGGCTAGGCGCTCTATGTGTGGTGGGCATAAGCAGCACAGACTAGTTAGCTGGGACAGTGGTAGTGGTCGGCTCAGAGTCGCCTACAGCTTCTCTAGTATCAACTGGGTAGCACACGACCTAACCTATTTCTCCACAAGGTAACTGGCTCTGTGAGACTCCTGTGTGGCAGCGATAGGCTTTGCGGCATAGACTAGTGCCGATTAGACGGATTTTCAGAGGCTGCTGCGTGGTGCTCTGCCTTGTGGTGATCAGTGACTTCTTAAAACTATCCGGGTTCCCATGGAAAAGGGGACGTGGCTAGGACACGCAACACACACTGCTTTGTCTGGTAGCAACTACAGCCACAGAGAGAGTTGGCCTGATCCCTGAAGGAAAGAGGTCCTTGCCCAGACTCACGAGAGCTGGGGTCACTTTTCCTAGCTGGACAGGCAATCCACACAATCCTCCCATTGCAGGGGGATTCTGAGGACAGAGGCACTGTGACATGGTCTTGCCACTAACTGGCAAAAGCAGATATGGGGAGCTGGTCTCTTCAAGAATGTCTCTTGAAACAAATAAAACTGGCCCTTGCAGACACATCACAGCCAGGTTCTGCCTTATTGTCAGGAGCCTGAGGCACAGACCAGCGCTTTCAGGCCCAGACATGCTATCTCATCCAGACACCTGAAAGCAGCTACTGAAAATAGGCGTCTTAAAACTTGCTGACAGCAGTGACTGCGTCCACACGGTGATGCCACTCCTGCCCAGAGGGGGGAGCCTGAGTGACGGACAGGGCCTAACAAGTCCTGCAGGGTGAACTCGAAAGGAGCTGTGGGAAAGCAGAGACACTGTCCCCAAAGTGGAAGGCCACAACTCATTGTGTAAAGTAGGGTCTTAGAGGCCATCCTTGGGGTACTGACTCCAGAGTCAAGGTCTGAGTCTTTGCAGCAGATTAGTGCAGAGTGCATATAGGACCATCCTAGGGCTAGAAATACAAGGCACTAGCAACACAGTTTCGGGTGGCCCCCTAACGCAGGGCAGGTCACACCACCCTATCTCCAATCAACCCCGACAATTGCCCAGGAGGTCACATATAGCCCTACCACTCTACCTGAATCACCCTCTGTTAATTTGACTTCCCCATAGCTATGGCCAACCATGCCCACCAACTCTTACTATTGCTCATTTTTTAGGCACCACAGTTCCTACCTACAGAAAAGCCATACCTACCTCCAAAGTAAGCCAAGGTAGCCACTGCAAACACCAGTGAATTATGGTGGGAGAGCAGGCAAGGCCCCTTGGTGTCCTAAGAATATGGCACCCACCTCTTCAAAATCATTATGTAAACAACACCATATTACATCACTCCCAATGAGTAAACAAGAAAGGCAAATGTCATCAACAGAATTAATGGCACTCATAAAAGAATCTGATATGGACCTGCCACAAAAAGAAATTTTCAGAAGACTGTATGGAGTAATACAGGAGATGAGGGAAGTTATACAGAGTAAAGATGTAGTGATAGATGGGATGAAGGCCAAGATAGAGGATACAAAATCCACAATAGAGGGCATGAAGTCTATACATGAAAGGGAAATACCAGAATTGACAGAGGAAGTAACCAAAGCATCGCACAAAATCACTGACCTCATGAATAGAATGGAGGAGGCTGAGAGACGTATCATTTATCTTGAAGGTGATCAAGCAGACCTCAGCAAACCGGAAAGACTATCAAATAAAATTACAAAACAGACCAAAGAAAACCTGAGATGAATTACGATGCTATGAAAAGGAACCACATTCAGATTATAGGCCGTCCTGAACAAGATGCATCGAATAAGTCAACAGCTAAATTATCAAGGGGATTTCTTGAAGAAAATTTCCCCAACCTAATGAATGAGAAACAGTCAGTCATACAGGAAGCACAGAGGATGCCAAGTAGACTAGACTCCATGTAATAGTTAAATCATCCAACAAAGGGGAAAAAGAAAATCCTAAGGGCAGGAATAGAAAGGAAGATGGTCATCTACAAAGACTTTCAGGTTAGAATATGTGCAGATCTATCAACACAAACCATGAAAAGGAGAAGGGAGTGGAAATCTTCTAGAAGCTGAAAGAAAACAATGTCTCTCCTAGAATTCTCTACATTGCATAATTACCTATCACAATAGGAGAGCTAAGGATTTCTCAGGAAAAAGAAAAAATTAAAGAATATGCTGTTAGACACCCAACCCTGAGGAAGATCCTGGCTGGCTCACCGTGGCTGGAAGACCAACATCCACCAAGCACAAGCAGAACATCCTACACCCCAACTCCCTGCAGAAGCCAACAAATGGATACCAACCACTTAGAAAATATGGACGCAGGAGGAAAACTTGGCAACAAAGAAACAAAGAAACCCCCAACTAAAACACAGCTCAGCCATAAAATAGATGACAGAAAAGAATGCATATCAAAAGTCAAGAGATATCAGCCATGAACGCACAGATTGGGATAATAATCCTAAATGTAAACAGCCTCAATTCCTCCATTAAAATAAAATGCCTCTCAGACTGGCTCAGAAAATATAACCTATGAATCTGCTGCCTACAGGAAACATATCTTAAGATTGCATACAAGAATATACTAAGACTAAAAGGCTGGAGGAGGATGTAGCAGGCAAACAGTGATTCAAAAAGAGCTGAAGTCACAATCCTAGTCTCAGACAAAATTGATCTCAAGGTTCAAACCTTAAAAAGAGACAAGGAAGGAACTTTAAAAATGCTCAAAGGATCACTTCACCAGGAACCTGTGAGTCTATTAAAGATATATGCGCCAAATGAGAGACCCATGAAATTCATCAAACAGACCATCCAGAACATGAAAAAAGATATCACAGACTCAATAATTATAGTAGGGGACTTCAATACACCTCTTTGAGAGAAAGATGGATCATTGGGTAGGAAGTTCAGCAAAGTGGCTATAGAACTAAACAATACAATTAAGCAAATAGATCTGATAGATATCTTTAGGGTTTTTCATCTAAATGAAAAAAATACACATTTTTTCCAGTCCACATGTCTCATTTTCAAGGATAGACCACATGCTGGATCATAAGTCAAGCCAAAGTAAATTCAAACATATAGAAATAAAAGATATCCTTCTCTGATCACCATGCCATAAAGGTGAAGATCACTAAAAGACACCCAGGAAAGTGAAGACAAAGAGTTGGAAACTGAATAATGATCTTCTTTGGCATGAATGCGTACTGACCCAGAACAGAGGGGAGATCAAAAAAATTCTGGAAACTAATGAGATTGAAAACATCTCCTACCAAAACCTTTGGGACACGGCAAAAGCAGTCATCAGAGGTAGCTTGATTACAATAGGTGTTTATATGAAAAATGAAGAGAGACTCAAGACAGAAACGCTCTCAATAAAACTCCATCAACTAGATGAGCGTCAACAGAATAATCCCTCCAACAGCAAAAGAAAAGAAATAATAAAAAGCAGGGCAGAGTTGAACCAATGGGAAGATAAAAGGACAATGAAGAAGATCAATAGAGCAAAGAGCTGGTTCTGTGAAAGGATCAATAGAATCGACACACCTTTGGCAAAACTAACCAAAGAAAGGAAAGAACATGCAACAATAGACAGGATGAGGAATGAAACAGGGGTAATTATACTAGTCCCTACTGAGATTAAAAGTATAATCACAAGGTTCTACTCTAATGAATTCACCAATGAGGAAACCGTGGCCAAATACCTGGAAAAGCAATCTCTACTCAGACTGACCCACATAGAGGATAAAGCCTAAATAAAGCCATAAAAAGAGAAAAATAGGTATGGGGATCAAGAATCTACCAACAAAAAAGGCTCCCAGAACAGACGGCTTCACAGGGGAATTCTACAAAGCTTTCAGGGAAGAACTGGCATCGATCCTCCACAAAGTTTTTCAGAGTATAGGGAAGGACGGAAAGTTCCAAAACTCTTTGTATGAAGCCAATATAACGTTGATACCCAAACAGGGAAAAGATACTATAGGAATAGAGAACTACAGACCGATACCTCTTATGGACATAGAAGCTAAAGTCATCCACAAGATATTAGCTAATAGAATAAAAATTATATAAAATACATAATCCATCAGGATAAGGTTGGATTCATACCGGGTTGCAGCGATGGTTCACCATCCGCACAACCATCAATATTATACACCACATTGATAATGTAAAACATAAGAACTACATGGTTATACCTATAGAGGCAGAGAAAGCATTCAACAATATATAGCATCCTTTCCTCATTAAGACACTCAGGAGGATAGGAATAGAAAGGCAGTTTCTCAAGTTAATACGAGCTATCTATGACAAGCCAACAGCTAGCATCATTGTCAGTGGAGAAAAGTTTAAATCAATCCAACTGAAAAAGGGGACCAGACAAGGATGCCCCTTATCCCCACTGTTATTCACTGTAGTACTGGAGGTCCTAGTTTATGACATAAGACCTCAAAAAACGGAAAGGCATCAAAGTATCCAACTGGGGGTGCAGGAAGTCAAATCATCATTTTTTGATGATGACAAGATCCTTTACATTGAAAATCCCAAACAATACTCCTGGAGTACTATTAGCGGTAGAGGAATATGAAAGTGTTGCAGGGTACAAGATTTACAAACAGAAGTCGATTGGATTGCTGCATACAGCTGACAACGCCATGGAAGTGGAGATCAGGAAGGCAGTACCATTCACAATAGACAAAAATAAATTGAAATATCTAGGGATATATCTATCAAAAACCACAAAATACCTGTACAAGGAAAACTATAAAACCTTACTACAGGAAACCAAATGTGACCTTCATAAATGCAGAAATAGCTCATGTTCGTGGATTGGCAGACTCAATATAGTAAAGATGGCTATCCTACCCAGGCCACTCCATAAGTGAAATGCCATACCAATTCAAATACCAACAGCTAGTCAAAAACTTCATATGTAGGGGGAAAAAGCCCAGAATTAGCAGAGATCTCCTCAAGGAGAAGGACAGAGTTGGGGGACTTGCTTTACCTGACTTTCACACCTACTACAAAACCACAGTGGTCAAAACAGCATGGTATTGGCATAAAGACAGATACACATATCAATGGAAAAGAATAGAAAAGCCAGAAATAAAACCATTAGGATATAGACAACTGAATTTCCATAAGGACCCCAAGAGCATCTAGTGGAATGGTGATGCTTTATTTAACAAATGGTGCTGGAAACAATGGATATCCACATGTAGAAAATGAAACAGGATCCCTACCTCACCCTACACACAAGAAAAAAAAAACTCAAGGTGTATCAAAGATATGGAAGTAACACCCAAAACCATCAGGACCCTTAGTGAAAGAATCGGTAAAAAAAACTAAGAACCGGGCAGAGCCCCGGTGGCGTAGTGGTTGTGCGCGGGACTGCGGCCCACTGGGACGGAGGTTTAATTGCAGCAGTGGGGCTGGCCCTCCTACTCCAACCATCGGAGAGCAGTGATGCCCCCCCCCCGAAAAAATCTAAGAACCTTGTCCCAAGGAACACAAAGGCTGACTGCAATGGGGCAGGGTATACACAGGAGATGCGGAAATTGACAAATGGGGCTTACGAAGGATAAAACACCTGTATGCATCAAAAGACTTTACCCAGAGGGTAACTAGGGAACCCACAGACTGGGAAAGGATTTTAGCAAGGACACAACAGACAAAAGGCTTATCATAAAAATCTACAATACCCTCCTTATCTGCAAAAAGAAGAAATCAGTTAACCCGTTGATGATATGGGGAAAAAGGAACTAAGAAGAAGTTTCATTAAAGAGGAGAACCATATGGCCAAAAAACGTATGAGACAACGCTCCTGATCATTCACCATCAATGAAATGCAGGTCAAAACAACTGTGAGATACTATCTAACACCTTTGAGGTTAGTCCAAGTCAGAAAAATGGAGAGCAACAAATGTTGGAGGGAATGTGGCAAAATAAGAACACTTCTACATTGCTGGTGGTCCTATAGATATGTTCAGCCATTATGGAAATAAATCTGGCAATACATAACGAAAATTGAAATTGAACTACCTTCTGAACCAACTATCCCTCTATTGGGTATATACCCAGAAGAGATAAGAAATAAAACAGGGCCCGTTGTGTGCATGCCCATGTTTCTTGCAGCGCAATTCACTATCGTAGAAAATTGGATATAATCTAAATTTCCATCGGTAGATGAGTGGATTAGCAATCTCCTGCACATGCACACAATGGATTACTATGCTTCACTCAAAAGTACTGAGGAGAACAGGAAGCATGTCATCTCATGGGAAGAGTGGGAGGAAATTATGCTAAGTGAAGTGAGTCAAACACAAAAGGAGAAGTACAGCATGAGCTCACTGAGGTAAGTGTAACCAATATGATAGTTATAGAAGGGAATTCCCCTATAACATAACAGTTTGTCAGAGATCCAGGGAAAGGAGAGGAGGTGGAACCCAACCCAGGGATGTACATATTGGGTACAGCACAACAAGGGAAGGTGAAATGGCGTGAGAGAAAAAGGAGGTTCAAAATTAAAAGGCTAGCAAAAGGAGCAGGGCACTAAATCACCCAAGGGGAGAGTACAGGTATGGTCTCCACAGAAGCTTAATCAAGCGTGCAAATCCTACGACGCAACACCCAACCATGAGGGCAGCGTTGGAAGGAAACATGAAAATGGAGAGCTACAAGGCCAGACATAAGTAGAGCCCGACTGACTCCCTCAGTGGAAGTGGGTGTGGCAGAGAAAAGGTGGCAGAAAGGGACCAGCACGCCACACCCACATGGAGACAGGTGGAAATGGAGGAAGAGAATGAGAGCCGGTCTGGTCCCCATGCTGTCCTGATTCCTGTCCAGGATATTCAAAGGACTACGCTCCTGTGGGGTCCTAAGCCACAGAGGGGACTGGGCAAACAACAAGAGACCCTGTCACACTGTTGCCCTACAGACAGTGGCAGAGGACAATTCGGGGGTCACACAGGAAGGAAGCAAAGTGGTCTGAGTCCCCAAAATGGACCAAATGAAAAAGTGAACACTCCTGGCTGCAAAGTCCAGAAAAGAGAACGATTGGACTGATGGTTCCTGACATCCATAGGGGAAGAGGGATAGGAAGGGGGTCATGGACAGACACAGGGATGGGGGTAACAACCAGTGGTCCATAATCGGTGGGGAGCAGAGTGTGGCAGGCCTAATAGGGCTAAAGTGTTATGTAACAGAGACGAAGTTATAAAATTCAAAAAAGACAGCATGAAAGTGGGACAGGAGGAAGACAGAAGGAAATAGAGGAAGGAATGAGAAGGCAAAGAGCACCTGTAGAGGTCTAAACACAGACATCTATATATGTAAATGCAATTATCTATCATAAGGTGAAAATAAATTCAGGAACATATAGTACTAAAGCAGCAGCTGACCCTTGGCCTGGCACCCAGACACTCCCTCAATGCAAGAACACTTTGTTCTATGAATCTGGCCACGATGTGCACCAGCCCAATATGATCACTGAAGTCCAATAGGCTATGGGAGTTGTATGAGCCCCCAATAAACTGATGCATTAAAAAAGTAAATGCATATCCTTTGTACTCTGCTATAATTGCCATATTGATGGGCCTTGTGAAGATTGCATGGCGATTATACTCTGTCATAATTGCTACTATATTGTGCATTGTCAAGATTGCATTATTAATGATATGTGTCAAAATTCCCCTTGAAATCTCTGTGCCAAGATTCCATTTGAAAGGTTTAGTGTCATGAATCTATCTGTAATGATCAATGTAAAAATTTCACACTAAATATACTCTGTCAAAATCAGAATTATACAGTGCATTTTCAAGATTCCATTTGATAAGATATTTGCCAAGATTTCTTTTGGAATGTTCAGCGTCAAGATTCCATTTGGAATGTTGAGGGTCAATATTCCATATGGAACATTCCATGTGAAATGGAATGTGCTGTATCAGAAATACATATAGATTGTATTGTCATAATAACCATTATAATGTGCATTGTGAAGATTTCATGTCGATTATACTGTGATACAATCGCCATTACAATGGGCATTGTAAAGATTCCATTATGTATATTCTGTGTCAAAATTCCCTTTGGGATGTTCTTTGTCAATATCACATTTGGAATATTCTGTGCCAAGATTCCATTTGGAAGTTTCAGTGTCATATTTTTATATGTAATGTCCACTGTGAAATTGCAAATCAATTATTCTCTGTCATAATAGCTATTATAATGTGCACTGTTTAGATTCCACTTAGCTCTGCTCCAAGATTTCATTTGGAATGCTCAGCGTCAAGATTCCAGTTGGAATATTTAGTGTCCATATTCCATTTGGAACAACCATTGTGGAATGGAATGCCATCTGTATTAAATGCTTATCGATTGTACTGTCATAAGTGTCCATATCATGTGCATTGTAAAGATTGCATGCCGATTATACTCTTTCATAATGGTGGTTATGATGTAGCTTGTGCAGTTTCAACTTGGAATGTTCTGTGCCAAGATTCCATTTAGAATGCTCACCGTCAAGATTCCCATTGGAATGTTGACTGTCAATATTCCATTTAGAACTGTCATTGTGACATGGAATGTCCTCTATCGGAAATGTATATGAATTGTTTTCTGTCATAATTGCCATTATAATGTACATTATGAAGATTGCATGTCGATTTTACCTTGTTATAATTTCCATCAAAATGGGCACTGTGAATCTTAAATTTCCCTTTGACAAATTTCCCTTTGAATGTGCTCTCTCAATATTTCATTTGGAATGCTCTGTGCAAAGGTTTCATTTGGAAGTTTAAGTGGCATAATTCTATATGGAATGTCCACTGCAAAAAATTGCTTATTGATTATATATTGTCATAATGGAGATTATATTTTGCAATGTCTATTTCACTTGAAATGATCTGTGCCAAGATTCCATTTTTAAAATTCCATTTCAATATTCCTTTTGGAACCTTCATTGTAAAATGGAATGTCCTCTATCAGAAATGCATATGGATTGTACTCTGCATAAAAAAAGAAATTCGTATCCTTTGTACTCTGCTATAATTGCCATATTGATGGGCCTTGTGAAGATTGCATGGCGATTATACTCTGTCATAATTGCTACTATATTGTGCATTGTCAAGATTGCATTATTAATGATATGTGTCAAAATTCCCCTTGAATTCTCTGTGCCAAGGTTCCATTTGAAAGGTTTAGTGTCATCAATCTATCTGTAATGACCAATGTAAAAATTTCACACTAAATATACTGTCAAAATCAGAATTATATAGTGCATTTTCATAAAGACTCCCTGTTGAATGTTCTGTGTCAATATTCAATTTAGCATATTCTGTGCCAAGATTCATTTGGACAGTTCCATGTCATAATTCTATATGCAATGTCCACTGCCAAAATTACATATGGATTATACTCTGCCATAATGGAGATTATATTGTGCATTGTCAAGATTACACTTGAAATGTTCTTTGCCCAGCTTCCATTTGGAATGTTCAACGTCAAGATTCTATTTTGAATGTTGAGGTGTTATTTTCCATTCAGAATGGTCATTGTGAAATGGAATGTCTTCTATCAGAAATGAATATGGATTGTACATAATTGCTATTATAATGTGCATTGTCAAGATTCCATTAGGAATGTTCTGAGTGAAGTTTCCACTTGGAATGTTCTATGTCACCATTCCATTTGGTGTCAAGATTACATTTCAAGCATTCATTGTGAAATAGAATATCCTCTATCAGTAATATGTATTGATTGTTCTGTGTCATAACTGTCCTTATGATGTGCATTGTGAAAATTGCATGTCGTTTATACTGTGTCATAATTGCCACTATAATGTGCATTGTCAAGATTCCATTAGGAATGTTCTGTGTCAAGACTGCCCTTGGAATTTTCGGTGCCAAGATTCCATTTGAAAGGTTCAGTGTCATAAATCAATTTGCAATGTTGAATGTCAAAATTTCATGCCAATTATATGCTGTCAAAATTGCAATTATAAAGTGCATTGTCAAAAAAAAGTGCATTGTCAAGATTCCATTTGGTGACTGAGCCCCGGTGGCATAGTGGTTGTGCACGGGACTGCGGCACACTGGGATGGAGGTTCAATTCCAGCAGCATCTCCACAGGAGCAGAGATAGGACCTCTGACTCCCACTACCTGAGGGCATTAATGCCCTCCCCCCCACCAAAAAAAAAAGATTCCATTTGGTAAGATCTTTGCCAAGATTTCTTTTAGAATGTTCAGTGTCAAGATTCCATTTGGAATGTTGAGGGTCAATAATCCATTTGGAACGTTCAGTGTGAAATGAAATGTCCTCTTTCAGAAATGCACATTGATTGTACTCTCTCATAATAGTCATTATGATGAGCATTATTAAGATCGCATGTAGATTATACTCTGTCATAATTGCCATTATAATGGACATTGACAAGATTTCA
>PVJH01031593.1:0-23585 GCA_004026705.1 Nesogale talazaci
TGCCTCTACTCTCAGAAGAGCTCCTGAGGTTGTGTTTCAATCACAGGATAACACAGCGCTTGGAGCAAGCACCTGACCAAGGCTGAGCCAGATTTTGCAAGAATGTAGTCTATATCTAGTATATCTCTGTTAGTGCCTTCAAGCGAGGCCACTGAGCTTGCTAGTTGGCTGCCTGGAAGCAGAGAGACAGGAAGTAGATAAGCATCCTTTTGCAAGACAAGCAGGGCGGTGGTGAGGACAGTGGAAGGTTCCCACTGACTTTCCAGGTTAACCTGTCCCAGTTCGTCATATGCAATGGTTTGCTTTCTGGGATCACAGAGGTAGACACTTGGCTTCTTGTTTAACATTGCCTTTCAAATCCTTTCTTGAAACATTTTAAAATGATAAGGTTTCTAATCTTTTTATCAGCAGGCTCCTGAATACAAACAAGCTCAGTTCTTAGGTCTTTAAGAATCTGCAGAGGTCAGCACATCCAGCCTGAGCTATCATCAACACCAGCTAACATCACAGACCTCACCGAGGAGCAACACTTCAACCCTCACATTCCAAAGAACTCACTGCCATCGAGTGGATGCCAACTCTTGGCACCCCTATAGGACAGGTTGAATTGCCCCCTGTGAGTGTCTGAAATGGTAACTGCTTACAGGAGTGCAACGCCCCATTCTTCTCACACTTTGAGTGGCTGGTAGTTTTGAACCACTGACCTTGTGGTCAATGGGTAACCACCATACCACCAGCATTCCTAGCCCTCACATTAGGGTAGAGTTAAATAAATGTTTGACCTTTATGAGAAAGTGACCAGATTTTAAGCAGGACACCATTGACCATAGGGTAGGGGGCAGGTTCTTGATTAAAAATTTGGTCAAGGGCTGAGCCCCGGTGGTGTAGTGGTTGTGTGCAGGACTGGGGCCCATTGGGTTGGCGGTTCAAATCCAGCAGCAGCTTTCCAGGAGCAAGGCTGGGCTTCCTACTCCCACCAGAGAGCAGTGATGTGTCCCCCCCAAAAAAATTTGGTCTATATGGAGCAACAAAAATTTTCATAGAACGCAAAAATAGTATTGTTATATATTTCTTTTAATTTTACAATGCCGCAGGGCATTGTTAAGTTGTTAAAAAGTGGGACGTCTGGTCACTTTATTCATGACTTCTGAATGATGTTCTAAACCTCCAAGTGACCCTTGACAGAAAAGGTGCCCCACTCCTGCTTTAGAATAAAAAGGCTGGAAGCCTCTGATTGTGTAAAAGATGCGTGTGCAGAGAGCAGGGGCTTGTCATGAAGACCTTGTTTCTAACCGCAACATCAGCAGTTTGAAACCACCAGCCACTGTTGTAGGAGCAAGACAAGGCTTTCTGCTCCCAGAGTTTCAGTCTCAGAAACACAGGGGCGTTCTCCTGGGCCCTGTAGCCTTGCTGGAAGTCGGAAGCAGCTCGATGGCGGTGAGCTTGATAGAGGTTGGTTCCATTTCCTAGTCAGAGCATATTTGCAAAAAACAGAACAAGTACCAACAGCAAACATTCCTCACAGGGAGGGCAGTCACCTGGAGCTGAATTTTGACCAGCGGAGCCTTGGCAGAGCTGCGGCACAGGGTCTCCCTTTGCCCAGGGGAGCTTGCTGCAACCCCACCCCCTCCAGGAGATGTTTCTTTCACAGTTGACTGAAGTCTAGTCTAGCTTATTCGACAAACCTGGGTCCAAGTGATTGAGAACAAAGTCGGTTAGAAGATACCAGAAAGACACACGGGGACTTCAGAATAAATGTTTATTACTGCTCAAGGGGGCCAAAGGGCAATGCAGAGCATTGAAAACACCACTACTGGCTCACAGACACTGGCACCTCCTTGCCTTCTTGCATCGGTTTATTTCACAAGGCTTCATTCACACTTGAAAACAAGATACTAATCCAGTGCAAGTTCGTAACGATTATAAAAGTAAACATTTGTTTGGACAATGTACAGTAGCACTTTTCTTATCAAGCATTACATTGATAGAATGTACTATACATAATACATGGAACTATGGGAACATCTAATTGGCCAGCACTGATAGAGATGCTGACCCAATAATGTTTGTGTTATCAACCAGCACTCCTTAGGCTAAATGACTCTTTATTCAAGAATGTATTTTCATTAGAGAAGCCATGGGCAAATCATAGGAAGAATGCATAAAAATAGAAATTACAGAATTTCTACCATCTCCTTGTGAAGGTTAACATGTGTGTCAACTTGACTGGGCCATGATTCTTAGTGGTTTGGCAGAAACTAGGCAATCATCCTCCGTTTTGTGATACAATAAATGCAGCCAATCCAGGGAATGGGACGTTTCCTTGAGGATATGGCCTGTATCCACTATACATGGATGTCTGGCAGAGTTCGCTGCATCCCGCTTGTTATCCTCTGACCTCCAGTTCTTGGGATGTAAGACAGTAGCCTGTCATCTGATTTTGGGTTTCTCAGCCCTTGCAACTATGTGAGTCAGGAGAAACCTCCAGGCTGATGTGTGACCACTAATCTGAGCCTTGCTAGCTTCCACAACCGCACAGCCATTTCCTTCGGGGAAGATTATATAGGCTAAGGCAGTGGTTCTCAACCTGTGGGTCAGGGTCAAACAACCCCTTCACAGGGGTCACCAAACACATCCTACATATCAGATATTTACATCATGATTCATAACAGTAGCAAAATTAGTTATGAAGTAGCAACAAAAATAATTTTGTGGTTGGAGTCACCACAACATGAGGAACTGTGTTAAAGGGTCACGACATTAGGCAGGTTGAGAACCACTGATCTAAGGAGTCCTGGTAGTCCAGTGTTTAAGTACTTGATCTCTAACCAAGATGTGAACAGGCTGAAACCGTCACCTGCTCCTCAGGAGAGACAGCATTCTACTTTCACAAAGATCACAGTGTAGGAGACCCTCTGCGGCAGTCCACCTTGTCAAAGCTCCATAGCAACAGGCGTGGTTTGGACCCGCACACACAGGGCTTCCAAAAGTCTAGGGGAAATTCCATGATCTTTTCATTCTACTTTTTCACAAGCTTTTGAAGTCCCCACATCCACATACTTCCCTGCTTTTGCTTCTCCAGAGAACCCAACCACAGACCCTCGGACTAAGAATGGTTCTAGGATGGATGAGTTTTCTGAATTGGTTCGCAGGCCTGACTGGTCTGAAAAGTGCTGGTGACCCTCCCTCCAGTCGTAAGAGGGCATGGCTAATCCATGGCACAGGGTGGGGGTGAACCCCGCAAAACCAAACTCCCTGTTTCAGAGCCAATTCTGACTCACCATGACCTGTAGGCCACTGCAGAATTGCCCTGGGGTTCTGTGGCTGCCATTCTTCACAGAATTAGAGCGCCTTGGCTTTCTTCAACAGAGCGACTGGAGGTTTTGAATTCCTGACCAAGTGGTTAGTAGCCCATTGTGCAAATATGCAAAATATTTTTTTGCAAAATTTGGAGAGCACAATTTGGTCAGAAGTATAAGAAAGCTGGTTCTTACAAGCATAAGAAAGCTAATTTCATGAGATGAAGTGGTGCAAGAAAGAGACATGTTCAAATGTTCAGAATCACAGTTCAATCACCAAGGAAAAGGTACTTTTCCCCCCAAATAAAAGTCTCATTTCTCTTAGTAACAGAGCTTATATTGGTGAAGAACTCAGTCTTTTTAAAGAATGGCTGGGTTACATTAACTGAATTCCCAACCTCAATTGGTATGTGAAGTTAAAACGAAGGCCTTAAGGGGGAAGAAATGGGGTCCTTAAACTTGGGGTGGGGTGAATGTGACATGGGCATGAATTGGGGGGAAGGGTAGAATGTTATGGATTTAATTACATACCCCCAAATATGTCGTACAACTTTTTTTGTGCCCAAATTTGGAGCCCTGGTGGCATCATTATTTTGTGTTTGGCCGCAAGGTCAGCAGCTCAAAACCACTAACTGCTTCTCAGAAGAAAGACGAAGCTTTCTACTCCCATAAGAAGTTAGTCTTGGAAACCCCCGGGGCAGTTCTACAGAATGGGTGAGTCAGAATGGACTTGATGGCAGTGGATTGGGTTTGATTTCCATGTCTATTTGGGAAGTTGTCATCTTGGTTAACATGGCAACAAGATGGATGAGTTCATGAAGCAAGACAGACCCAACGTCCATGGAATCAAAGCTGTAGAAATGAGAACTTTCTTCCAGAGCTAACCAAGACAGGCCCCTTCTCATAGAGCAAGAGCTCTGAATTCAGACTTCTAGCCTTCAACATGAGAACACGCATTTACTAAAGCAGTCCATTTGTGTTATTTCTTGTAGCAGCGCCAGGCAACTAAGGTGCTCCTCACCAAGAGGGACGTCGACCTTGGAAACAAAACACACTGGAAGATTCATGCTTTACATGAAACAGAGAAACTGATGCAAAAGACTCTGGGACATGCTGTATTCTGGGACTTCCCGCTTCCTTCTGCTCTCATGACACCAATCTGTGAATGCATTTATTTACTAGAATTTAGTTTCTTAGATTTTATTCCATGTATATACCTGTTGCCACCAAGTTGATTCAAATTCCTCAGCACCCTCCAGGCCAGACTAGAACGGCCCACGGGGCTTCCACGGCTGCCATCTGTCTGGGCGCAGACCGTCACCCCTTCTCCCATGGAACAGCTCGTCGTGGGCTCAAACCACCAAGCTTTCAATCAGCAGCTAACTGCTGTCACCACTGTGCCAGCAGGGCTCCATCTAAAAGTTAGATGTTGATAGAGATATTTCACATGCTAAATAATTGTCAATGAAGGAGAATAACAACATTGTTGACTGAGTGGTTCGCTTTATTAAACTTCGGAATGCCACTGGAACTAAGCCAGGAAAGGAGGTGGAAAGAATAGGGCGTATTGAAGTCTGGTGGCGGGTAGCCAATCCACAGAGAGGAGCCTATGTCTTCTCTTAGATGGAAACCATGGTACAGCCACAGCCAAGTCCTCCTTCTGCGAGGGCTTGAAAGATACGGATGGTCATCAGGGAAGGGTCTTGCCTGTGCATATTGTATGGACGCCGCGCAGAGAAGGAAGTTCTACGCCAGGATGACTACCAGAGTGACTACAAAGAGGAAAGGGAACACTTGGCACCCGTTAGAAAGTAACACTAGAGTAATTAGGGGGCCATTACTTCACCTTCTCTGACACTATGGCTGGGAATCTTAATATTTGGTTGCATCACGGTACCTGGGCATACAAAATAGGCATGGATGCGAAGATTCTAGCAACCTAGGGTAGGGGTGAAGTGGGATATCGAGAATGAGTTTTACAACAATTTGACAGTTTTCTCCTTTATCTGAAGTAAAAAAATCAGAGCAGTTTTTTATTTAGTTTGTTTGCTCTTTCCCCCCCAAGGTAAGTTACAAAACAGTAATCATCTTGCTAAGTAATTAGAAGAGAAGAAACAAGGCATTTTTCTAAAGATTTGGCTTCCTCTTACGGGGTACCCGAAATAAGACAACCACCTTAGCGTTTGGTTCACAGTGTTGGCAGGTAAGTTGTAGACCGAATTCTGCTAAAACAAGAGACAGCTAATCCCTACATTAGTTAGAAAAGTGATTCTCATTGTGGGTGACTGATCAACCCCTTTTAAAAATCTATTTCTTGTACCCTAGTCTGTTCATTCTCCTGGTTTTCTCATGTAAGTTAGAAAATGAAGCCAGTTATTAATTGGAAAATATTTAAAGAAGATGGAGTAGGAACTGGAGAACAGTAAATATTTGTACATAGATTGATAAAATTGGTGGGGGGAACAAGATAAATACAATCACACGTCTCAAAATCAACACAAAGATTGCTTTTTTAATTTACTGGGGAAACTTAAGAAAGTCAAAAAAGTAGTAGTTACTAAGGGAACAACTGAGAGGATGAGAGAGATTCGTTTCATGGAAAGTTAAAGTCATAAACCTATAAGGCATTCTTTAAGTGTTGAGATCCAGAACATAATGAAACAGGATTTCTTTGAATTAAATTGTAAGTCACCAGACATAATAGCTGTGACATGGCTCTAGATGTGAGAAGCAACTAAACATATGCACTGCAGAATTCAGCCTGACTTCTTGCAGCCTGAAAGAATGTGTTAGAAAGTGATTCTTAAGATATAAAAGGCAATGAACTGAACTGTCACACTGACTTTCATCTCCTTATTCAGCAGAATGTAACAGAAAGAAAAATCGGATTTCAGAATTGCAAGGGTTGGGTTTCTGAAGCAATGCTTCACACAGTGTACCCTAAGAAAGGGTCATCAACCACCCTCTAGGATATTAGCTCATGTCCTGGAACTTAGCTGATCTCTTTCTAAAAGAAACTCAAACTCAATTTTCAGAATATACCTACAAATAAGGGAAATTAAAATAGGTAATTAATACTGGTATGCACAAGTCTTCAAACGGCACACAGGTTGGATATGTGGTTTAGAATCATGCTATTATAACACTTATGAACAATTCTATCATGTACAAAGCTTTGAAAAGCTTTCTTCTTTATGATTCTAAGTCAGTCAGAGAGGGAGAATGTAGATGGGTGTTGCCAATACACAGATGCAAGTCTGATGCTGGAGGAAAGGAAAGGCACATTCTACCCTGTGACTCATAGACAGATTTGTCAAACTTTCAGAATGCACATACCTGGTGGGGTGTTTAAAGAATCAAAGTATGAAATGGAACAAGGTCCATAGGTAAGGGGTAACCCTAGAGCAGTGTTATTTGCCCTTCACCAATCATCAAAGCAAAATTGTACAACTGAGGCATGGTGTGGAATGTATAATTTCAGGAAATTAAAAATCAGCACTAGAATGAATGAGATTCACACCACAAAACAGCATTTTTAATTTAGCAGGCCATTTGAGAAGGCAACTTACACAGGGCTTCTTGGAATCAAAACATAAAGTAACAGGATAGTTGACAGAGTACAATTTATAAACAATTTATAGAAATGAATACCAAGATGTAATTTTCTAGTAATTGTATATGTGCATGTACGTGAATGTTTTTATTTTGCATTTTAAGCCACTGTGTAGGTAACATTGAAGATCTGGGCACTCGGGTAACACCACGATGCAGTTGATTTCAGGTTATGTTCCGTTCTCAAAAGGTAAGTGATAAGGAAAGGCGATAAAGGAATCATCTCTAAGCATTTTCTTGGTCCTTATCTAAAACTTTTGGAATGTTGAGTGCTTTCCTCTTTTTGGTAAAAGGCAATGAATGTGATGAAAGCTGTCAAGACCAAAAGATTTGAAGAAGAAAAATATTCTTTGATGAATGTGGCAGTAACAAAATCCCTATGAATTTACAGGCCCAAAGGACTTCATTTGTTACAACTTTATCATTCTGGAGGAAGGATCCCAGGACCAACCTGCCGTACAAGCTCCTAGGGGTCAGGAGGGCTAGTATTGTGTGCACCTGTCCAAGCGGTGGCTCTTCGTTTGATTGCACCCTCTGGCAGAGATGGCACAGCAGCATGGTAAGGTCTTTTGCAAACAATTATGTTCAGCCATGAAGCCCGGGTGGGGCATCAGTACCTGTTACTGTACAGAGCTGACAGGAGTTAAAAATCAGTGTTGCCCTCACCAGAGTTTTCCTGCAAGGACATTTACTTATAGAGACATGTTAAGTATAATTTGAAATATTTCCATCCATTTTTAAATAATAGTTTGACCTGTCAATGAGTTAAGTATCTCTATAAAGATTTTATATTCCATCAAAAATGTTACAAATGCATTTTGCATCTCTTTGGGGAGCTATCACGATCAGGAAAAGTCGCTTCACATTAAGATGATGTGATGCTGACCTTTATTTCCCACATCAATGTGACGTCTCTTAACGGGGTTAGCATGTATTAGTGTTTTTGTAGCCGCTGAGTGTCAGCACTCAATGCCGTGCTCAGTCCCGGCCTCTGCAGTCACACGAATCTGTATTTGGAACAAGTGAGTCCTTTCTAAATGCAACGACGACGTTGGGACCTTCTAGGCTTCTCTGAAAAGAATCTCTAAGTCTGAAACTCACAATTCCCCGCTTTGACTTCATGCTGGCCAGTGGGAATCCTGTCCACTTTTAAGAACACTGAGGAACTTTGGTTCCTGGGGGAGTTCCTAATAGTGTCTATTCAGGTACCGGGGCCCAAAACACAAAGACTGCCATCCTTTTACACAGTGTGTCTCTCAATAGCCTGTTTGTTCAAAGGCCCGTGGCACTTCATTTCCTGACGTACAAAACAGAAGAGGACAGCACCCCTTCTCTCTGGGGTCTGTCCCCGGAAACCAGGGGCAGGTGGAAAGAGGACGGAGGGTG
Organism: Nesogale talazaci; assembly: GCA_004026705.1. Classification (NCBI taxonomy): domain Eukaryota; kingdom Metazoa; phylum Chordata; class Mammalia; order Afrosoricida; family Tenrecidae; genus Nesogale; species Nesogale talazaci. The sequence continues at coordinate 8,298 of PVJH01031593.1, forward strand.
TGGCAGGCAGCCCTGCAGTGTGCTTTATCTCGGAATAAACCCTGGAATGTGAGTGGAGAGGCTGGGGTGTCCCTCCTGTTGTGTGTTTGCCTCTTTTGGCTGAGACAGAGATCTAGCCTCTCCCTCAACCTTGAACAGATGCCTGCTTTGGGATGAAGACAAACATAATGACCACTATTCAGTTCTAAATAAAAAGCATCCAGCTCAGAAGTACTGATTTCCCACTAACATCCAGGCATGTAGAACAAAGCATCATACTATAAAAGTATCTGGACCTGACCTTCCAGGAAGGAGCTGGAAAAATGGGTGTCCAACAGAAATTGGGTGGGTTTAAATAAGGTCCCTTTGAAAGGGGTGAGACAAGCAACGAGTGAGCACTATGGAAAGGTTCTGGCTTCTGTCTGCTCTCCCCTACTTCCCTTCAAAGGGACACCAGGCAGACTCCTCCCTGCGAGGCTTCTGGCTTTGATTTTCGTGCTCTCGGGCCTGGGGCCCGCTGCCACTATGTGCTCTCCTTCGGAGGCTGGCTGGCCGGGGGTGGCTGCAGCGGCTGGGTGCTTGTGGCCGTTTTGATAGAGTTCAGGGTTTTGCTAAACCAAGAGTTTTTTGCAGCTTGGATTTCATTCATGAGCGCTCCTCTCTGATGTTCAAGTTCCTAAGGCAGGAAAGAAAATCATTGGAGTTATGCGATCAGTTTCTGCTTGTCTGCAGATGGACATTAGAGTCCAGCTTTTCTCAGTCCCCAGGCCTGTGCAGACAGTGCTTCCTCCCACAAGACCCAGGGGACACTTAAGGGGTTGCTTTCTAGCAAGAAACAAAAAAAAGTAGAGCTGCTGGAGTTGCCACTAAAAACCTGAATTTATGCTTTCTCTGAACAGTAGAATGAAAGCTCCCCGCCTCCCCCCTCCCCGCCGAGTCTCTGTAATGTAGGTCAAAATTTAAGTGTAGGTTGTGATCACAGTTAAGAGGTTGGCTTCATGTTTAAGAAGAGGTAAGAATAACGTTTACAGACTTAATTTTCATTCATACTGTGTAAATGAGTCCCCAAGACACACACATCCCAGAGCAGGACAGGGTTAAGGACTGTGCGTGGCACAGGTTGGTGCCCCAGTGGGTGACGGGTAAAAGGGAGAACAGGAGACATCCACCAGGAGCCAGAACTAGTTTCTCACTATGTCACCCTCCAATGTCGGTGGCAAGATGTGGGGAAAGGATTTGGCAAAATTGGCCAAAGAAAAAAGAAGCTCCCAGGAAAAAAATTGGCGGCAGGGAATATTCAACAATCAGAGAAGGAAATGGCAGAGGGGTCTGACGAAAGAGTGCAGAGAGGAGAGGAGCGTGGGACCTCTTGTTTTGGATCAGTGACCAAGTAAGCAATAACTCTAGCAAAAATATATGTGTGTTTATTATGTGTGTAAATTTATGTGTGAGCTTTACACACACATATCTCCCTGGGTTAACCAAGATAATTTTCTGCAAAACATCACTTTATTATCGTTTATTTTAAAGTCAGGTGTTTGTTTATATTAGTGTTAAAAAAAATCCTTAACATGAAATGTCATCATGCAAGACATGCATGTGGGCAGAAAATGTGGGTAGAAGACACCGTACTGCTCCACCATTTTGCTTTCCACAGTTCTTATGCAGAACCACTAACTGCTCGTTGTGCCGGCTGACCTGTGATCTGATCACCTACCTGAATTTTACACTTGGCCTCCACCAACTGCAGCTTGGTCTGTGCCAACTCCAGCTCCATCTCCCTCAGCTGCTTCTTCAGCAAGTCCTTCTCATCGTCCGTCTCCACGCCCTGCTTCTCCTGGCTTACGGCCGCGAGTTTCACAGCACCCTCCTTGCTGAAAATGTCACTGCAGTGTTTGCATGCCATCATCTGACCCTGAAACGGCAGCCCAAACAGAGGCCAACGTCAGACGTGTGTCATGTGAAAAGTCACTTTGAGGAACAGTACGGGCACGGTTTTTACAAAGGAGTCGCATATTATTGACAAATGCATGAGTCTGCCTTGAAGGGCATTATTCCTTCTGTTCTCTAACCCAAGCTATTTCAGTCAGCACAGAGTCCAAGATAACCCAGCACACCGCTCCAGCACCACGGAGCTGACTCCCACGCATTCTGATGTGGTAGGGCAGAGTGGATCCATACTTAGGGAGTTCTGAGACTGGAAATCTTCCTGGTGGACACTGCCTCATCTTTCCTCTGAGGAGAAGCAGCTGGGTTTGAACCTCTGACCTTGTGGTTAGCAGCCTTCTTCAAGTATGTCTGTGAAAAGGGGCTTTATAGAATCTCACTGGAATCTGTTCTGGGACATTTGTTGATCGAGTGCTTTCCAGATGGTGAGCTCATGCCACACTCTGTGCTGCCAATCCGAGCGTCAGTGTCAGAGCAGGTTCCATTACCAGCCCTGAAATAAATGAGATGGACCCTGGACAAATTAGTGCATGGGATCCTAATTGGCTGTGTGCACTACGCTCACAAAAACACAATAAATGTTGTAATTATATGCAAAAGAGAGAGCATGGACACTAGAAGTGACATCCTAGCTTCAATTCTCACTCCTGCTAATACAGTAGGCAGCCTTGAGTGAATTCAGTACCAATTTAAGGCCCATCATCCATCAAAAGAAAATAGCAGTGTACTTTCTAGGGTAGAGACTCAGGGTGATGAAATGGTTAAGAAGTGGACTACTCATCAAAAGGTTGGCAGTTCAAGCCCACTGGGAGACGCCTCAGAAAAAGGCCCCATGATCTGCTTCCAAGATAACTCGGCCTTGAACACTGTAAGGAGCAGCGCTACCCTGCATGGACGGCTTTGCTGAGAGTCAGCCGGGCTCCATGACAACCCCACAGCTATCATTTCCTGGGAGAGCTGTGGGGGAGGGTATGCATTTGCAACCCCTTAGAACAGAGCCGCGCACATGTGTGCTTACTAAATGAAGGCTAGCGCTCTTGTCATGATTGATTCCAGCTGGAACATAAGTTCAATTTCCTCTTCCTAAATGCCATGTCTTGTCATTAGGCAGTCCCACTGACTTCCCCGGCATCCTCTGTTCCTGAGCACATACACTGAGCACACCACTCTCCAGTTTTTTCCTGAGTCTTTACTTAGGCGATTTCTCCTGAGTGGTCTTTCTTAGGCTTTCTCACTAAACAGATTCTACGTGTCTCACTAAATGGATTGCTTTGTCTCCTCAAAAAAGATGCCTTTGGCCTGTAGCTCTGATTGCACTTGTTCCACAACTCTATGTCGTTCAATGCTCCATGTGCAATGAAATTGTGATCTGTTCCTGTAGGTAAATTCTAAGCTCCTAGTCACATAATGTATGTGAAATAAATAAATGGTAGTCTACTTGTCATGTAAACAGTAGCTGCTCACTAAAACCTGGTAACATTCTTTGTTCCATTTTTATTTCCATAGAGATTTTAGTTGAGGACAGGTAATGCCTTTTGTATTCTGTCCCATTAATTTATCAGCTGAGTATTGGTCAGTGTGTCTACAGTGTATCGAGAGGCACAAGTGATGGGAGAAAGGGGGTAAAATCGACCAGAAATGGAAGGTATGAACTTGAAATATTAGCATATTTGGGGAAGGAATCCACCATGTCATTAATAATCTGAGGTGGAAGTTTTAAGACATGGAATAAGAAAAAAAGGGGGGGGGGAAGAGGTTTTATAGCTATAATATTAGCAAAGTTCTTTTTTTCAGTTCTAATAATTCAGGCTTTCAGATTACAACTTTTCAAAATAGGGAAGGTACTTATCGAGCACTTAAAATGCGCTAGGTATTATGCTGTACGATTGACTCCTGGAGCCCCGTGGCACACCACCCCCAGTGCTGGTTTCCTGGGTACATACAGCTAGGCCTGAGCAACATGGATGACACACAGTGCTGCTGTCATTCTCACGACAATTCCCAAAGACAAATAAAGTCCAACTTATAAAGACGCTGATAATAATAAAGACTTTAAAAAGTGAGATATTTGACTTACATCAAAACTGGCTTGTGACAGAGTTGTCAGAATGGAACCTCATCATAAGTTGAAGACTACCTGTTTACATATTTCATTTCACCTTCAAAATGATCTTATAACACAGGTAATATTATCCATATTTTACAGGCAATGTGAAATGTAGAGTGGTTAACTTGTCCCAATTTTTTATGACATGCTAAAATTTTACAAGTATAAAAATCAAATGCACTCAAGTAGAATGCTGTCAGGTTTCTCTAGTACTCGGACCCATGAGGTTGACTGCCAACACTGCCTCCTTTGGTACAATCCTCTTTCACACAAAGCAGCAACACAAGGATCTGTACCACTAGGGGGCAGCAAATCAACGAATGCTGCAGGCTTGCTTAGCATCCGCAATCTGCTTGATGGCAGGAAGGTTGAGTTTGAAGGCTCCTTTCAAAGCAGCCCACTAGAATTTGATGGAAGAATCAGTCCTTTACCAAATCCCTCTGTATGTGTTTCCCAGCCATGTCCTATGTCCCCCACTATATTCACAGTATTCACCGTGTTTGATGTAAGATGTTGAAGATCCAGATCGCAGTAGCCAGAATAGGAACAGGGCACCATGGCTCTCTGGTCCCTTATGACCACAGTTGATTCCTACGCCCCCTTGCTGCTACCTGCCTCTGGCAGCCTGCCTCATTTTATGGGCATAACCTTTCAGCCGGCAGGACAAGGGGACACATGGGGTTTAGAGAGAGGCACGCAATTCTCCATGAAGATTCTTTTACACAAAGGTGGACGGCGACCCTGGGGTCTGTAGGCAGGATGCTGATGGGAAACAGCATGTCGGGTGATTTCCCAGTCAGGCCCTCACTCACGCTGTGTGAGGCTGAAAGAAATGACACCACGGAATGAGCTCACTGGGCCTTACCTTGACCACGTCCAGCTCCTCCTTGCTGGCTGCTTGCTGCTTCTCCAGCCTAGTGCTTAACTGGGAACAGATCTGAGGGAAAGAGCAAAAGGTTTTCACTCCTGGAAAACAATGATTCTTGCAGCACGTGCTCACAACTGTTTATCAACTCATATACATCAATCTGGCATCTCAGATTCTTGAACAAACTTTCCAAAAGAGCAGCAGTACAAATGCCAGGCACTTCTTCAAGGAGCAGCAGACATCCCAGGAGGGTTTCAGGATAAAGCACATCTCTATCTTGATCAGCAAAGAGAAAAAAGGCAAAGGATTCATGGGCTCTCTTTCTGTCACCGGTCTTGTATGACCAGCTCCAGTGAACTCCCTTTATGCAAGGGACTCTGCTGGACATCAGGTGGGAAGAATGCCGAGCCAGATATGTGACTGGTCTACAGTCAAAAAAGTTTCCCTAAGATGTGATGTGGTGAATAAAACTGTCAAAATGGTCAGAGAAGAACCACCTGGCCTCATACAAGGATCAAGTCACTTGGCAGCATGGCATATAACTTCAACACTTGGGTGCTGGAGCTTAAGACTGGCACAGCTCTAGCTGCATGGCCTTGTGCCAAGTCATTAATCTTTCTATACTGTAGTTCCCTCATGTGTGCAAAGTGTGATGCTCTGACAGTAATGAAAACACAATGAAAAAGGTGAATATTGAGCCTGGCCTGGAGGGGTGCTCAATAAATAAGGCCTCTTGTTATTGTTGGTTTCTGAAATAAGGTACCAACAAGTACGAGGAACAGACAGAAAGAAGTGTTCCCAATGCAGAACAATTTCCCCTTAAACATATGGAACATTTAAATCTATGGACTGAACCTGGACTATTTTAAGTCAGAAAACTACAGGGAAAATGGTTAGGGAACAGAACATTTTAAAAGGGCAGTCTGAACTAAAAGTCTAGATGGTTTTCTTCTATTACCCAAGCCTACACACAAAATTCCTAGTCTCCTAAACCTTAACTCTAGAGACCACGACCTCTGTGTTGAGTTCAATCATCAACTTCTCCAATTACCAAGACTAAAGATAGATTTATATATTATTTTATTAATTTAATGGAACTGTAAAAAGCATTCTCTTTCTTTACTTGTTTCTTTTTTTTGGGGGGGGGGGGGGGGGAGGGTGCATTACTGCCTCTGGTGGTCATGGACGCTACCCACTGCTGCTCCAGAGAGCCGCCACCGCTGGATTTGAACTGCCAAGCCCACGGGCCACAGTCCCACACTCAACCACTTATGCCACTAGGGCTCAGCCCCATTCTCTTTACTTTTTTTTGGGGGGGGGGCATCACTGCTCTCCGGTGGTGGGAGTAGGAGGCCCAGCCCCACTGCTGGAATTGAACCTCCGTCCCAGTGGGCCGCAGTCCCGCGCACACCCACTATGCCACCGGGGCTCAGCCTCTCTTTACTTTTTATGGATAACATACCCTTTTCAAGATTAAACCAAACCACTTTGAAATACCAAGAGCCAACTCAAACTGTAGAATAAATTTAGATTATGTTTTAAATTCCAATTATTTTCAAACAGATGGGTCTGTTGCCTTTTGCATTACTGGAAGCGTTTGCCAAGTAATATTCAAGAATAGTCCCAAGGATTCCTATTTGAAGCCTGCCACATATGGCCGCCACCCATGGCCTAATGTGACGATGGAAAAACACTGCATGTGAACAGAGAGCACATGTCTTTCAGGATCTGGTATTGGGTAACGATTTCCCATTCCTTCTCCCACTTACTCCAGTTTAAAATGCCGAGGTCATTTCAGTAACTTTCCTAACAAGAAGTGACCACCTTCTGTTTCTCCACTTGCACTGCTTTTTATAGCACAAGGCCTCATTTCTCCCTGGGTTTCTGGTATATGCGCCTTTTACATGTCATTGCTCATGGATCTTGGTTCCACAATCTTCATGGGGACAGATATGATCTCTCTGACCAAGCCGTTCTCCCACTAGACAATTCCTATCCGTGTCTAACAAAAAAAAATCTGACCGTCTCGGCCTACCCCAAAAGACTTTTCTGGATCTGGGCCCCAACTCCCCTTCTCTTCTGCAGCCCCAACCCCCAACCCAACCCTTCTCTGATCGCTAACCCACTGCTCTGCTTGCTTCCTGCACATGCTGTCTCTTCCCCATCTCCTTCCCCTCTGTCCTCCTCCCTGATCTTCATTCATCTGACTCTAATCACGGCTCAAATCATCCCTTCTCCCAACTCTTCTTCTACTAAGTTCCCTTTCCTCATATTAACGCCCAGGCATTACCGCCCCATTCCAATACCAGCTACTTGACTTGCGTCAATCGGATTCATCTTTTTGTTGCCACAATAGCAAGCCTTACACATAGTAAGCACTAAACAAACACATGAAATAGGAGGACAGCTCTGAAGCCTTATTTTAAATCATCTCTCATGAAGGTAAGGGAGCCGTTAAAAAATACACGCACCGGCAATGCACAAAGTGAACTAGTGCTCTTACTGTTACGCTGAGTTAGAGGCACTCTGTAGGGTAGGGTAGAAGCGTCCCTATGGATTTCCGAGACTAACTCCTTACGGGGCTATAAAGCTTTGTCTTTCTTCCACAGAGCTGCGGTGGTTTTGAACTACGGGCCTTGCAGTTAGCAGCCCAACTCGTAACCAGTATCCCAATGCAAAATAGCAGGAAAAACAAATGGTATTTTTGTTTACATTACAGCAATGTATACTCAACGTATTATCTACTGCAGGTTAGTGAGATTGAGGGAGGCTTGTTTTTTTTTTTGTTGTTTTTGTTTTTGTTTTTTAATTAGGCATCACTGCCCTGGTGGTGGGAGTAGGAGGCCCAGCCTTTGCTCCTGTGAGCGGGAATTGAACCTCCATCCCAGTGGGCCGCAGTCCCACGCACAACCACTACGCCTCCGGGGCTCAGCCCTCTGTGTTGTTTTTTTAAACTCTCTTCCGACTTTTCTACAAGGAGCCCTCATGGTGCCATGGCTAAGTGCTCTCATGAGGTCAGTGGTTCGAGCCCAGCAGCACTCCCTCCGGAGAAGGCGTAGAGCTTTGCCAACTCTAGGATCCCATGCTCGCCTTTCCTATTCTGTTCCACAGGGTCACCGGGAGTTGGGCCGAACTCCGCAGCGGAGGGTAGTGGGCAGTTTTCGACACTGAGAATACAGTTCATTGCAGACAAACAACAACATTAAGCATTAAAGAACAACAGAATCTGCACTACTATGTGAGACAGGTGACCCAGGATGCCTTGTCATGTCTCAGTGCGACCAGGAGGAAGATGCCACTGGAGCTGGAATAAGGGTGTTCTGAGGCCGCCCTTGAGATGGGGCGAGAAACATCTTTAAGGACACCAGCACTTTGGTAGTGTATGACTGAGATTCCCTGCTGGTGTCACCTGCAGGGAGTAAAAGACCACACAGTCAAGGGGGAAGTTGGGCAGTACACACAGTCCTGGGACCCCAGAGAGTAAGTGGTATTTAATAGAGTCACTAAACTTTTGTCCTTGACAAAGAGGCAAATGTTACTTTTGCAATCCACTAACAATTGTCTTCTGAGCAGGGCAGAGGCAGGATCTCAATGGCAGTAATAAGGTTTCCTGTCCCTTTAAATTTATCACACACTGTAAACAGCCAGCACACCGCTTTGATCAGTTAAGGGATGTGCAATCACTATGTCAGAGAAAATGAAGCACCACATTTAATGAATTTGCATTCACTGTTCTAGAAATTCTAGACACAAAAAATGTCTTCTCCCTAAAGAAAAACAAAAGCAGTAACTTTTACAGCAACAAAAACGGCAGAGGCACCTTACCTGTTTATACTCAGCAATGATAGCTGTCGTTTTCTTTATTTCATACTCGGCCTTCTCCAGCTGTTTCCTGAAGACCTCTTTTAGCTAGGGAAAGTGAGAGTGAACCAAAATCTTAGGAACTCTGGACATTGACATTCAAGTTGGCCTGATGCACAGTTAGTGAGAATGTAACAGGTGTAATGAGTGTACGCTGTCCCACCAAAGTCACATCTTGAGAATTTGAAAAACCTAATTATTTTTAAAGATGCAGAAATCTCACTCTTACTCTGTCAAGCTTAAGACAAATGAACACTCCTATGAAAAAATTGCTTATGCTATTAATTTTGTTAACATATCACTAATGAAGTTTCAACCATCCTTATCTTGATCGCAAATCTAAAAAATAGCAAGGCAACATGGATGCTAAGTTTTTTAATCTTTTGAAAAAATTTAATAAATCATTTTATTAGGAGTTCTTACAGCTCTTATTAATTTCCTATCTTGCAGTTCATGTAAGATATGAAAATAATAATAGTTTCTAATTTACCAAGGGTTCATGTGGTTGGGAAGGTGGGGGAGAGAGGGGAAAAAAATGAGCTGATACCAAGGGCTTAAGTAGAAAAAAAATTTTGAAAAGGATGATGACAACATATGTACAAATGTGCTTGACACAATAGATGTATGGATATATGGATTGCTATAGTTTTTTAAATCTTGATGTTATTGTCAATTACTAGGGGGAAAATGCAGGCCTTTTTATTCATAAAGTGGCCAGATTTTAAGTGGGCACCAGTGGCTGGAGGGGGGTGGGGTGTTGATTAAAAATTTGGTCTATATGGAGCACACAAAAGTTTTCATAGAAAGCAAAAATAGTATTGCAATATATTAATTTTAATTTTAAAATGTCGCAAGACGTTGTTAAACTGTCACCTCGTTCATAGACTTCCATTGTCACTATTGTTACTTCTCTAGAGACTTGGGGGGTTGGAATCAGAACAAGATGGAGACAGGAGCCCTTGGGAAAGACGGGTTCCCCAAGGACTGTCACAGCAGCTTTAGAAGAAGCTTGAGAACATGCTTGGAATGGGCACCAAAGGTCTCACTACAGGAGCAGGCCTAGAGGCGCCGTCATTTTTGTGGCTCAGAAGCTGCAGCTGGGGCAGGTTACAGTGGTGAAAAAGCTCCAGTGCCAGCAGTTTAAGGGACAGCATTCCATCCCGACAGACTTTGAATAATCAATCAAACAGAAACCGAACTCTGCTTGACCTGTAAGTGTGAAATCAGAAGAAAAAACTGAGGTCCACACTGTAGCGTGACAAATTATCAACAGGGTGCACGCTCACCTTTCTGATTCACAGTACTGTAATCTGTAGTTCAGTTCTTTACCATTAGCAGATTTCTAAATATCTTTATATTTGCCACCCTGGGCAAGCAGTATGCAGTTCAGACTTGTGTAAACCTCCTGGTGTATATCGGTCTGCGTTTTCTAGCTGCAGCACCCCTGGTGGTGCAGCGAGCTAAGCAGTGAGCCCCTCTCTGAGAGCTCAGTGGGCTGTTCCCAGGCAGCCTTTTGGAAACCCGAGGTCAGGTGGCGATGAGTTGGCGCGGACTCAATGGCAGTGGGTTTATTCTCCTGCTTCATTTGATGTAAACAATCATCTTCTCGTGATAATGACCCACTGACTTTAGGGCAGGTAGCCTGGCAGAGGTAACATTTACTTTATTTAACCCATCGCTGCTGCTTCTGACACATGAGAGTAATTCCTACTCCCAAGGCACCCTGACGGAGGAGATAGGATTACAGGGAGTGCAAAGCTCCTGGCATTGTTTCGGGTACCCGTTGGGTAAGTGTGCAGGTAGCAACATTCATGGGCCACTGTGTGTCTGTGAAGTGGTGAGGGCAGGCCGCGCACAGGGCACTGACATTTCCTTTGACAAGAGCTTGCCAAAGAAGGGCCGGAGGTGAAGAAATAAAGTCATGCAGACACCCAGATAATCCAAAAGCTGGATAGTCTACCCGTGAAATCTTATGGTTGGGTGAAAAGGACATTACAGTAAAGGCCACTGCTTCCGTTCATTAGTTCCTAATTTGGGGGTGAGCACCATCATCAACCACTATATAAGTCTCCCAAAACAAAACAAAAAAATAAGCTCACTGCCAATAGTCAGTACTGACTCAGAGCGACCCTAGAAGACTGGGTAAAACTGTCCCTGTGAGTTTCCAAGACTTTAACTGTTTATGGGGGCATAAAGCCTGACCTTTCTCCTGTGGAGCGCGGGTAGTTTGGAACTTTGGACCTTGCAGCTTACAGCCCTGTATGCACCCACTACGTCACTGGGCTCCTCGGAAAAATAACTAGAAGGTGCTAAATAACACGCCTTTCCTTTATGTGTAACTCTCTGAAATGGTTTTTCTGTTTTTGTTTGTTGGGTTTGTTTTTTGGGAATCACTGCCCTCTGGTGGTGGGGGTAGGAGGCCCAGCCTTTGCTCCTGTGGAGCCGCTGCTGGAATTGAACCTCCATCCCAGTGGGGCACAGTCCCGTGCACAACCACTACGTCACCGGAGCTCAGCCCCGATTTTTCTGTTTTATGGGATACGGGCCTTTGAAATAATCTGTGCTATTATATATGATTATCAACGCCTCAGAAGAAAACTCACTAAAGCATTTAAGTTGAAAATCACAATGATTTAAGACGGTTCTGCACTTGCTAAGTTAGTTACATTAGTAAAAGTCAAGTACAGCCGTGACAGTGGATGCCCCTTGACTGTGCAGCAAGTCTACTCGGTGCCAGCCCCTGGCAGGAGCTGCCGAGGGCGGGGAGCACTGGGGAAGCTGTCTGCTCTGCCTTAGAGAAGCAGAAGTTTTACCCATTGGCCTGAGAGGCCCCTCCACCCCTGTGCTGGACTCCTTTACAATGGTGCTATTTTCCAATGGACTAGCCTCAAAGATCCTATGCAGACTGTAGAGTGCTCATCTCAAACCAAAGGCTTTTCTATCCCCAGGGAGCATAGTGTTTGCGTGCTCGACTAAGAACGTGTGTGCTTCTTCCCAGGCATGGGTCAGGAGAATTAAATGAGGCTGACTGAGACAGAGGCTTGCAGCAACTCTCAGCCTACCGATTCTCAAGAACTGCATCAGGGACGCCCTTTCTCCCGCAGACCCCACGTAAAGAAAAACCCATACACAGGCCTGTTACCTGGGCAGTCTCTTCCTCTTGCTTTCTCTTCTCTTCCTCGGTCTCCACCAGCCTCTGTTTGGTCAGGAGGAGTTCCTTATTCAAGACATCTGCCTTGTCTTCCGCCTGCGAAGGAGGGCATGTCACAGTCACAAAGGGGGTAACACCATTATGTGTGTATTGCTTTCTCCAAACCAGCCCAGCCTATGCTTTGTGTGCCAATATTACCGCATGTCATTCTTTCCCCTTCTGGTTTGCCCAGGGGCTGACTGTTGAATGCCAATACGCCAGGCCCTTGGCATACGTGATCTCTAATCCTCACAACAGTAATCATTTTACAGATTGCGAAACGTGAGGCTTGGGGAGATTAAATAACCTTACCGAGGTCACAAATCTAATATCAGAGTGGTAATCTGAATTCAGACTTGCATCACATCAAAGCCCCAGTCTTTGTCTCATCTCTCACACCTCTTAAGCATTTTCCTCAGGTGTTACCACTCGCTGGGAGACTGTGACTCGATCTGACAGGGGAGGAGCCTCAGGGAGAAGGCCCGGGCTGAGGGTGGGCAGGGTGCATTCAGAGCCGATGATCGGACACGCTGAGCACGTACAGGAGTTAAGTGAGGACATCCATGGGTGCACTGAGGAACACTGATCCCCACAGGATAGCAAATGCAGTGCAGAGAAATTCAGACCAGGAACCAGTAGTACAGATGGCCCTGGGGATGCTCAGGTGGGGAGACGCAGGATCCAAAAAACGAGCTCAAAGTACTATGGCTGTACCTTGAGCAAAAAGCTCAGGGTGAAAGCATTGTGTGTATATTCCACTGAAGTAAGGGGTGTCTCCCTCACAGGGTGTGCCTACTGAGCGGAGTAACTTCCTCTCCCATGCTGCAAAATGCTATCAGAAGGGACCAGTGCCTGAAGGAGGGCCTCCCTCTCCGTGACGTGCATGGTCAGCGAAAAACAGGAAGACCCTCAAACAGCTATGATCCAAAGGCTGCAACCGTGGTCCAAACAGCAGCAGCCGTGAGGGTGGGGCAGCCCAGGCAGTGTTTCATTCTGTTGGACAGCAGGGTGGTATGAATCCAGCCCAACTGGAGGGCACATAGGAAAACAACAGTGTGTGTAGGCTTTACAGTCTGGGACCCTCCCCTGACCCTTTAGATCTCAGTTTCAAGTTCACGTCTTCAGAGCAGCATTCCCTGTCCCCATTCACTCTCATCTAAATTCCCATTAAATCTCTGATCTTTTCCTTGATAGAACTTAGTGCATGTGGGATGGAGTTGTCTTGCCACGAGACTGTAGGTCCCAGGAGGCAGGGACCGAGGCTCTTTTTCCGCATCACATACCCCCACCCCGAGCACAGTGCCTGGCACAGCGCGGGCTTTATCTAAGCATTGGGGGAATGACCAGACCCAGCTCCCTAAGCCACTGCAGGAGCAGACTACAAGTGGTGCCTGGGCATTCAGCACAGGGTCCTGAAGGAAGCTCAGCAGAGAAAGCCACAGATGCAGAAGAGAGGCAGCTCTTTGAAGAAGCTCCCCACTCACTGACAGCAGCAAAACATTCTCCTAATCATGGGGGAAAACTGGCCATATTGCCTTCTGCCTGTGCTTCGCCATCTTCCCCCACGTCCAGAAGGCCCGGCCAGCAGTGTGCTGGGTCCTGGCCCAGAAACCGAGCTCGGGCTTCCCTGGGCTGACTGTCTTAGAGCTCCCGATGGCCCATGTCTCCATGGCTAGAGCTCTGCTAACAGAGCATTTGGGGCTGTGAGACAGGTAAGGGGACAAGGATCCTTTTAAATGACACTGGAGTTTATTGTGATGCACTAGGTTTTAGGCTGAGACGCCTTCCCTGCAAAAGAGCATCCTAAAATGAAAGGTGAGTCTCCAAAACACAACCTTCAGGCTGCAAGTGAAGTTTTCACAAATTCGAGGCTATTCAATATAGAATCTTAGAGCTGCAAGTCTGATGTATAAACTAGGATTGTAGCTTTACCTCTCTGCCGGCAGGCGGGTCTGAGTGCTGCACCATGCCACAAGTCCTGCCTCAGAGCCACAGCCCACCCCCTTCCTCCTCCTAGGGCTGCAAGGATTGCAGTGTGACCCCACCCCCAACCCGAACCCCTTCCCACGCCGTGGGTAGAATCCCTTAGCAATATTACCATGATCCTGTGAAATACATATTTCATAAGTTCAGAAATTTGCACAAAAACTGTAGCTTCCAGTAAGCTTTGGAAAGGTCACGGAAAGAAGTAAGAAACAGCTAGGTGTTTGTGCTGAGCTGACCCATTGCTCACAAATCTTCACATGAAGCAGCCTGGCACGCTCTTGTATTAGACTGACCTGGCCCCCTCGCCAGGGGTCTCATCATTTGCCAGGAAGCTTGACTCACAGATTGCTGCTCCCCCCACCCCCTGCTAAACACCGAAGCAGGAGTCACAGGCTGTTCCCCAAATGATCTTCATTTTCCCGTTAAAATGATCGTAGTGCATCCAGCATTGAGAGCCTCATCGAAGGAAAAATAATCATTAGTCTACCTAAGGTCTAGAAATGCCATACTGGACAGACACTCAAACATTCTCTGGACCCAAATCACACGCCCTTCACAGTATTTGGTCATCAGACTCAGTGGAACATGCCATTAGTGCATCTCCTAATCACTCACTGACATCTGTCCCATCAGATTGACACTGAAACTGCTAATTTCCACCTAACACATATGAATGTGATCCTGAGAGAAATTGGCACAGGCCACCTCTATGTGGTTTAATATCAGATGAATCAACAGCCGAAGCAAAAGGTTTTCATGTCGGGGCTTTTCAGAAATGAGTTCATAAAGAACTGGTCCAGCCAATTGTTCAATTTAAGACAAAGCCATCATCCTTCTAGCCCCGGTAATTTCCGGTTTAGGATAGAACTTGCTGTGATGAGAGGGACCTAGATATAGCCTTCGGTGAGACGTGATAGTTCTTCTCTTTGCTCCTGGGGATCATGGGACTGAGAGCAAGGGAAATGGAGATGGTACTATTCGATCTCGGCTCATTGTGAAGCCCTGAGAAGCGCTGGTGAAGAAAAGTGAGAGAGGGCAGGCAACTTATCCCAAGAGAGCTACTGGCACAGGGAAAAACGGAAGAGCTCTGGCGCCCAGAGCTGGAAGCCAATGCGAACATGACAAGGGTAAGAGATGACTTATTGTGAAAAATACCTAATTACCTAATTAGTGAGTGTTTGCTTCACATATTGTCTCAAATACAATCTGCTTGCATGGGTGATTATAATGGTTGCCAAAGTTTTGCTGTTTTAATTAAGAGACCTGGTTTGGATCAGCTAGCAATGGAGAAGCACTGGGCCAGCGGGCGAAGGCAGGAAGGCCAAGCTGGTGGTTTTCCCTCACAGGCTT